>RJWK010036968.1:0-21476 GCA_004363435.1 Platanista minor | reverse complement strand
CCGTCCTCATCATCATCACCTTCAGCTACGGGGTGAGTGGGGGCAGCCCGTGGGCGTTGGGGGCTTCCCTGGGGTCCAGGTCTCAGCTCTGATGCTTTGTATTTGTGAGGCCTTGGGCAAGTCATTATCTTCTTTAAGCCTGAGTTTCTGCATCTGTAAAGTGCTGTGGAGCATATTTAGGCTGGAGGAAGGCACATTTTTTATTTTAATTTTTAAGTGTGGGGTGGTTTTAGATGTTACATTAATTTGGCCAAATAAATTACCCCTCACTTTTCTCCACAGTGGACTTTGATTTTACTGAAGGCCTGTGTATCACTGCTCCCACTTCCAGTACCGTGGTTGGGGGGTGTATGTCTCAGAATCCTTCTTAAGACAGCAGGCACCACTAATGTTATCTCTGACTTAGGCCTCATCCTGCTATAGCCATTACCTACGCGTGGCTGTTGAGCACTTGAAATGTGGCTAGTATGACTGAGGAACTGAATTTTCAATTTTATCTTTAATTATTGGAAATTTAATTTTGAATAGCCACATGTGGCCAGTGGTTGCTCTATGGGACAGTAAAGTTCTAGAAGAAAACATCAGAGACTAGAGGCTGTTAACAGGATGATACGTGTAAGGTGGCCAGCACCCAGTAGGTGCTCTGCTGATGCTGCCTGTATCGTGGCTATAAACCCGAGGACTTTTGTTTTGTCATTCGGCACATAGTTACTGAGCACCCACTGGGTGCTGGCCCCAGATTAGTCTCCGTGCTCATGGAGCTTATGGGCCTCTGGGGGAAACCAGGTGCTGTCCGTCCACCTGGTGAACGTCTTGCCTGTTACCTCTTCTCTCCACAGTGTCGCACTTCTGTACCTTTCCTTCAGCTCTTCCCCTGTCTGGGATGCCTTTGGTCGTATTTCCTCAAAAACATCCATTCTTTCTTTAAGAGTTAGGAGCAGTGGCCTCTCCCCCAGGAGGCTTTCCACAGCTTTGCTCCTGTGCTCTTGTACCTGTGCCCTGCAGGTGTGCACAGAGCTGCTGGGGACCCCGGGGGACGCCTAACGGGGAGGGGTGGGGTGTGAGAACGTCACAGGGCTGGGCCCCACAGGTGACTGGGGAAAGGTGGTGGTGAAGGCACCCCTAGCAGAGGCAACAGCACAAAGCCTGAGGTAAGAAAGAACTTGATGTTTAGAGGGAGGATGGACACCACCCACGTGGAGGAAGCAGCAAGTGACCTTGCTTAGGGCCTGGCAGGCTTTCTGGAGGAGGTGGCACCCCGCTGGGGAAAGCTATGGCATTTCTGTGTATGTTCACCTCCCACCCCCTCCCCCCAGGACCTCTCTAGACACCAGGCTGTCCTGGGGACAGCGTTCTTCACGCTTGCCGTGTTTGTGGCTCTCTACACGCTCGTGTATGTTGAGTGCCTCGTCCACCGGTGGCTCAGGGCCTCGGCGCTACTCATCTGGGCCTGCCTTGTGACGCTGGGCTACGTGCTGGTGTTTGACTCGTGGATGGAGGAGGCCTGTGACTGGGAGCAGGTAACAGGGCAGGGGACCCTGGCGCCCCTGGGGGCTGGGTGCTGCTGGTCAGCTGTGCACTCGGTAGCTCCTGCCCCTTCTGGAGACTGGGCCCGCACTGGGTGTGCCAGCCACGGGCCCCTCCCTCTCTCCGGGCTGTGGTTCTGTGGCTGAGAGTGGGCCCCGGGCTGACCTTGTTCTTCCGGCTCTGTGCTGATGAGATGGGCGTGAGGCGGGAGAGGAGTGTCCACTTGAACGTCTGGCTGTGGTGTTTCTGGAAGTGACACATCTCCAACTCAAAGAGTCAAAGAGGCACAAATTGGCTCACGTGCCGGGAAGGGCCCGGGGGTTGGCCTGGGGCTTCAGTAGGATGGCCAGATCCCGAGTTCTCCCGGCTCTGCTTTCCTCTGCGCTGTTTCATTCCCTGTCAGGCCACCCCCAGCTCAGGACAGAGGTGCCTGCGGCACCTCCGGGCTGCCCGTCCACCAGCCTACCCAGGCCAGCTGAAAGAGGCAGCCCTTTCTCAACCAGCTTGAGCTGCACTGGCTGGCCTGGGGCATGGACCCCGCCCTGGACTGTCATTGTCACCGCGGGTGGGTGGGGCGCTCTGACCATTGGGGCTGGGTCCTGTGACTGGGGTGAGGTGAGGCTCGGGCAAGCCATGCAGGTGGGAAGCTCGGGGGAGGGTTCCGTTCCCAGCAGGGGTGGGAGCGGGCAGGGCTGGGTGGGGGAGCAGCAGGGGTCAGCTCGGAGCGTGGGCGGGGCCGGAGGGCTGGGCTGCTGGGGGTGGCAGTAGTTACCATTCCTGCCGAGGGAGGGTCGTGGGCAGTGGGCAGTGGGCACCAGGCGAGAGCTCCCTGGGGCACGAGGGCGGTGGAGGCTCAGCCTCGGCCCCAGGCTGTAAATCAGCTTGTAGGAAATGATGTTGGCTGGGCCTCATTATCTTCTTCTATCCTGTGTCTGTCGCTGCCTCTCGCCACACGGGGTGGGGGAAGGGGCCGACCTGAGGGCTGAGGTGGCGGGGTTGGGGGTGGCGTAGCCTCAGAGTTCAGGATTCCAGGGCCATCCCCGCGAGCCGGGGCTGCTGAGCCCTGGGCGGAGGCGGCGCGGGGGCGGCGCTCACGACACCACTGTGTGCAGGTCCCCTTCTTCCTGTTCGTGGTCTTCGTGGTGTACACGCTGCTGCCTTTCAGCACGCGGGGTGCCGTCGTGGCCGGGGTCGTCTCCAGCGCCTCGCACCTCCTGGCGCTCGGCGCTCTGATGGGGGCCTTCACCACGCCCAGCGTCCGGGTAGGGCTGCAGGTGAGGGGCGTGTGGGTCTGGGCCCGCGGGGGTGCCGGCTGAGGCCTTGGGTGGGGCTTCGGTTTGGGCGGAGGGCAGCCAAGGCTGGAGCCGGTGAGTTGGAGGCCTTGGAGACAGAGGTGTTTGCCGATGCGTGACCTCGAGGCCGGGTTTCGTCCAGGTCGGCAGGCTCCTTGCCTTGCAGCCTTTTCTTTGCTGGCCTGGGGTACCCCGGAGGCTCAGCCCCTCCCTCGAGCCCTGAGCCTCCAGCCTCCTTCCTGGGTCCAGCGCACTCACTGCTGCTGGGTGAGGCCCTGTTTCTGAGGTTTCGCTCGTTCAGCCCAGAGCCCCATCTGCACAGGGTCGGATGCTCCGTCTGGTGTCCTTTGCGTTGAGTGATTATGAACAGTTAATGGTGACGCGCAGATGTGTTTTCCTCCTGACCAGGCCTGGTGTCCGGTCTGGGAGGTGGGGGCCAGAGCTCTGGGCAGCCAGCCTGGCCCTGTGCCTTCCATGGCTGTCCTTGGCACTCCCTCTGGGCTCTGGGCTCTGTGAGGGGATGTGCTCCTGCCGCCCTGGAAGCGGCTGGCTGCTCTGGTCTCTGGGGCCTGAGCCCTTCTGCACCAGGGAATGTCTGGAGGATGCTGAGACAGGCCTGAGTCCTGGTCCTGGGGTCACAGTGACCTACTAGGAGACCAGTGAGTCTGGACTTGTTTCCCTGCCTGCCCACCCGAGGGAGGCTGCAGCCCGAGTGGGTTGGGAGGCCAGGGATCGGGAAGGGGGTGCCGTCACCAGCCCACCAAGGGGTTGGTTGGTGTCCTGGGGCACGGGCCAGGCCTGATGCTAAGCCCGCCATGGCCCGCCCGCAGCTGCTGGCCAATGCTGTGGTCTTCCTTTGCGGGAACCTCACGGGCGCCTTCCACAAGCACCAGATGCAGGATGCCTCCCGGGACCTCTTCACCTACACTGTGAAGTGCATCCAGATCCGTCGTAAGCTGCGCATCGAGAAGCGCCAGCAGGTGGGGACCCGCCTGCCCCTGGAACCACAGCCTCAGCCTGACCCTGCCCGGCCCCCCGGCTGTTCCCCAGGCCCCACGCCCTGCATCCTTTCTCCGAGGATGTGCTCACTGAACAGCACAGTGAGGCACCTGGGGCACCTGGCCAGACACCTGTGCTGGTGTCATCCTGGGGGCTGCTGGGGACACGGGAGGGTGTGTGCCTGCCGGGTTGGTGGCAGGGTGTAGGCCAGCAGCAGTGGGGCACGTGGTGGGCAGAGGGGCAGGAGGGCAGAGAGGATGGAGACCCGGGGCCTGACGCCGCCCTGCCTGTGCCCCACGTGCCAGGAGAACCTGCTGCTGTCCGTGCTGCCTGCCCACATCTCCATGGGCATGAAGCTGGCCATCATCGAGCGGCTCAAGGAGCGTGGGGACCGCCGCTACGTGCCTGACAACAACTTCCACAGCCTCTACGTCAAGCGGCACCAGAACGTCAGGTGGGCGGCTGGCCTGGTCCGTATGCACAGTGTCTCCCAGGGCGGCCCCAGCAGGTGGCCCGCTGCCCTCCTACCTGTAGGCCCAGGTCCCAGCCCGCACGGGGACTGGGGAGAGGTAAATCCAGGCCCCTCCCTGGGCCTCAGTCTCCCACTTGTTCCCCCAGGGGGTGGGGGCAGATTAGATTAGTATTGGGGGAGATCCACTGCCGCCTAAAATTGTCAAGCTCTGTGCACGAACGTGACTGTTGGGAAGAAAGGGGTCTTCTCAGATGATTCTCAAAGGGGCACAGGCCCCCCAAAAGGAGATGAAGCCCCACCCAGGTGACTGCCAGGGGCCCTCCTGTCCTGACACCTGTCTTTGACTGATTTGAAGGGGCTGCAGAATCTTACTCAGCGGCGCTGACCTGAGTGAAGCATAGATGTGGGCGCTGTGAGCTCTACCCTGGTCCTCTGCCTGCAGGCTCAGCATTGCCCCCGAGACTGGCCTGCTGCCTCTGGGTTGTGGATGGTCCAGAACTGTAGACTCAGGAGCGGGGAGATCTGGTGCAAAATGCAGCTCTGACTTCTCAGCAAGTCTTAACTTCCCTGGGCCTCAGTTTGCTCGTCTGTAGAATGGGGTTCCTACAAGGGCAGCGTGAGGACTAGATGTGTGAAAGCGCTGTGTGTGGAGCTCAGCTGGAGGGAGCGTGCAGTCACATCTTACCAGGGCTTTAGCTCTGAAGTCTGCGCAGAGGTGAAATCCAGGTGTAGGGAAGGGGAGAAGTTCCCAGGTGCCCGAGAATCCACCTGTAAGGGCTCCATTCAGTCATCTGTGGTGAGGCTTTAAAGGGGATTGGGGTTCCGGAGGGCCCCTGCAAACTGGGGCTTGCTTCATTTTGCTTTGATGTGAAGCCTCTGGAACTTTAATTCATCCTTATGGCGGACGGTTTCTCTCCCATCCCTGGTGGCAGAGGGCTCTCAGGGGTGATTGGATACGGGGCTGGCAGATGCTCAGGGGCTCTTGGCCCTGACCCTCCTGCTGGCCCCACCTTACCCCCAGCATCCTCTATGCTGACATCGTGGGCTTCACGCAGCTGGCCAGCGACTGCTCCCCAAAAGAGCTGGTGGTGGTGCTGAATGAGCTCTTCGGAAAGTTCGACCAGATCGCCAAGGTGAGCCCACTGGCCTGTGCTGCCTCCCCTCCGCTGATGGTAAAGTCAGGACCCCTTCCCACCGCATCCACGGGGTGTCCTGTGTCCAGCGCTGTGCTGAGATGGGTGTGGGGAGGCCTGGGCTGAATTTTAGCATTCAGTCAGCAAAGCTTTCAAGCGCCCCGTGGTCCAAGTGGAGGTTGAGCCAGGATCCTGTCTCCCAGAGTGTGAGGCCTCTGGGGAGCCTGTCAGTGCACACTGGGGAATGTGCAGGGCTTCACGAGCTTAGAGGGGGACTCCAGAAGGCTGCCTGGAGGAGGAGACGGCTCCATCCTCACTACGCAAGGTCAGCAGCCTCAGCCTCACCTTCACCTGGGAGCATGGGAGGACTGTGGAATGCCAGGCCTCACCCAGAATCTGCCTTTTTTTTTTTTTTTTTTTTTGCGGTACGCGGGCCTCTCACTGTTGCGGCCTCTCCCGCTGCGGAGCACAGGCTCCGGACGCGCAGGCTCAGCGGCGGCCATGGCTCATGGGCCCAGCTGCTCCGCGGCATGTGGGATCTTCCCAGACCGGGGCACGAACCCGTGTCCCCTGCATCAGCAGGCAGACTCTCAACCACTGCGCCACCAGGGAAGCCCAGAATCTGCCTTTTGACAAGATCCCAGGGTGAATAGTCTGCACGTTAAAGTTTGAGAAGCCTAAAAAGAAACTGAAGAGGAAAGGGAACAGCATTATGGGCAGAGGGAACAGCATATGCAAAAACCTAGAGAAGAAAGAAAGTTCTGTGTTCTCATGCAATGAAAGTGGCTCTGTGTGAGTGGGACAGAGTGTGTTGGCGGGGAACATGGTCACAGGGTCAGACATTCAAGGACTTGAGGGCTGAGGTGAGGAGCGGGATTTGACCTAAGGACCCTGGGGAGCATAGCAGGTGTCAGGCAGGGAGGGCATTGGGCAAGGAGAGCCTCCAGGGTTCAGCCAAGGCAGGAGGGGTCTGGAGACCAAAGAGGGCTGAGCTGAGATCTCACTGTTTTGTCTTCACAAGCAACACCCAGCTCCAGAGGTGTGTGTAGGGGCTGGGGAGGAGCCTCAGTTATTCATTAATTTACCACCTGGTCCGGAGACCTGCTGAGTAGCAGCCCTGGGCTGCCCTCAAGTTGCTCCCGGGCTACGTGCTGTGTGGTTGGAAGAGGGGTACAGGGGGCAGGACTGGGGGGTGCTTATTTAGCCCAGCCTCGGGTGGTCAGGAAGCCTTCCTGGAAGTGGTAGCCACTGAGTAGAGACCCAAGTGTAAGATTTAGGGCAGTGGCTCTCCGTCCTGGCTGCGTGTTTGAATCACATGAAAAGCTTAAGTAAAACCCCAGTACCCATGCCTGCCCCCATGAGAGTTTTTCAGAGCCTCCCGGGTGACTCCATGTGCAGAGAATCGATGGTTTAGAACTTGATGGGAACAAGTTCTGGCCTCGCACTCAATCTTGGGAGGGACTGCCTCACCAGGAGCAGGCTCCACCTCAGGAGATGAGCTTCCCATCACAGGAGGTAACCAAACCACAGTTGGACACCACTGGCCAGGGGTGCTCTGGAGAACTGTCCCCCCTGGGTGCTGTGGACTGAGTGACTCTGAGGGTCTGTTTAGCCGGGAGCCTTCCTTTAGGAGCTTCCTTCCTTCATGATTTCTCTGGTAGAGGTTCCTAGAGGTTGGGCCTTATGTGGGCCTAGGCTCCATCCTCACTACACAAGGCCACAGCTGGCTCTTCCCCTGCCGCAAAGCCAAGGACCTGCCCTTGCCCTTTTGGACACAGCCCGCTCTCCATCGGCAGGCCCAGGAGGCAGCCTCATTTTACAGATGAGAAGAGGGAGGCTATGGCAGGTGCCAGTCTTCAGGCCAGAGTTGTCCAGTCCCTGGGCAGACACAGCAGGCAGAGCTGGTCCCAGCCTTTTCTCCTATCAGCAGTCAGATTCCAGAACTGTAACCTCCTGGTGAGAGCCAGGACCTCCTCTCAGAGGTGTCCGCATAGCGTCTGGGCTCAGGCACCTTCTGTCCCAACACACTCACACAACTCCTCCAGTTTGTAAATCTCAGAGGCGCGGGGAGGAGCAGCCTGGGGAATGTGGCCTCCTGTAAATCCCTGACAGCCGGGCTGGATCCAGACTGTTATCCTGCGCCTGGCCCTGGAGGAGATAAGGGCAGCAGTGCACTGAGCCTGTTCCTGGGTGTCCCAGCCCTCGCCAAGCTTCTGCTGCTTTCTAGGAAAGCACTGTCCTCACCCACCTCCGTTAGGCCATTCAGAACTCATCAAGTGCCAGACGGAGCCCACCGGGAAGCAGCTGGCACACCCTCACATGGGTCACTGGAGGAGGGCTTAGGAAGGGGGCTGCTCACAAAGGCCTTGGCAGGTAGGGGACCTCGAGGGAGGGATGGTGCCTGGCCTGGTCATTGGCGCTGGGTGGTCACCCACAGGCCTGGTGGGCATGCCAGGGAGTGGGCCCTGGATCTGGAGACAGAGAGTACCCTGGTTCTAGGGGCCAGCCCTCTGGGAAAAGGCAGGAGGGAGCTGGGGCAAGGCTTCACTGGAGCCCAGTAGGCAGCTTCTCCTTCCTGTTCCCTAAAACCCCACCCTCAAGGCCTTGATATGTATGGCCACCTTTGCTTAGGGCTTATGGAGGGCCAAGTAGCTGCAGCACCACCTCAGATGAAACTTCAGACAGCCTACCTGGGCCTCCCCTTCCCCTCCAGGGGCATTTTTTTTACGTGACCCCACCCTCTCTCCCCACTTCCATCTTTCGTCTCTCTCCTTCCCCCACTCCCCAAACCCTGTATCCCTAGCAGCAGAGTCATCTCTTGGGTTACCTTGACACCTGCTTACCCCATTGCTTATGGCACCTGCTACCTCTCTGTTCTCATCGCCCCCTGCTCTCTCCACTCCACTCACAGTGACTGCTGTGCTATGTCTCAAACACCCTTCTGGCCTCAGGGCCTTTGCACATGCTGCTTCCTTCTGCCCAGATGGTCTTCCTCCAGATCCTGGCATGGCTTGCTCCCTCAGTTCCTTTAGGACTTTGTTCGAATGTTACCTTCACTGGGCGGCCTTTTCTGGCCTCCTGGGAACTTCCTCTTCCCAGTCCTCATTTTTCTCCATAGCACTTATCATGGGTGTCTACAGATTTTACTTATGTAGCTTAGTGTCCAGCTCTGCCACTGGCTGCAGGGATTGTTTTCTGTTTTGCTCACTGCTGTGTCCCAGTGTCTGGGGCTTGGCAGGGCACTCCGTAGATGCTCGAACATTGCATAGATGAATGAAACAAAGGTAGCACCTCCCTGGAGGCCCTCAGGTGGCTGCCCTTGGTAACACTTGCTTTTATCCCTGACTCCTGCTTGGGGTTCCTCCTGCAGAACCCCCGTGTTCCCCGTCCTTTTGCCGGGCCCAGAGGTGGCTGGTGCCCCAGGAGAAAGCCCCTAGCCAGAAGAGAGCCTGGCTGACTCTGGAGGGTGTGGGGAGGTGGCCAGCATGCCTGCTCCCTGGCCCCTGGGCCATCTGCTGACCAGGCCTCCCCTTGCCTTGCAGGCCAATGAATGCATGCGGATCAAGATCCTGGGCGACTGCTACTACTGCGTGTCAGGCTTGCCCGTGTCCCTGCCCAGCCACGCCCGCAACTGTGTGAAGATGGGGCTGGACATGTGTGAGGCCATTAAGTAAGTAGGTACCACGCACAAGCCTGGGGCACTGGGGCCTGTTCCCGCGGCGGGCCCCTCCTGCTCCCCAAGGCATGCTGGGGAATGCATTGTCCCCGCTTTGCATATGAGGAAACTGAGGCTCCAGGGGTGCAGGAGGCTTACCTGGACCACTCAGCAGTGTGTTTGCATCCCTCCCTCTGGGCCCACTGGGACTCCGAGTTCCAGAGAGTCTCAGAAGCTCAGAGCTGAGGGCCATGAGGATGGGCAGCTGGGCTCCGTTTCTCCGGAGGCTGAGCTTTCGCAGCAGCAGGGGAGCTGGCAGACGCAGGGTTGGACTCCAGGCCTCCGTCTGCTTCCTGTTCCCCCGTGAAGACCCTAGAGTTGGGGGACTAGCCCTCAGAGCTGGAGGGAGACCCCCAGCGTCCTGCGGCTCCTTGCCACCAACATCCCAGCTCCCCACAAGGCTCTCTGGAGCCCCGAGCAGCCGTGGTCTGTGGCGTTCAAGTGGGTGGCGGAGGGCCAGGTGGACTTGGCCAAACGGCCCAGCGTTCGGGGCAGAGCCAGGCGCGGCAGGGCTGCCGGGCAGCGCACAGCTTCCGCGCAAACCCAGCTCCAGCTTGTCCTCCTCCTGAAGTCTCACCAGAAAAAAACCTGGTCAGGGAGTTGGTCCAGGTCACAGGCTGGCTCTGCATCACCGCCTGTGTGACCTCGGGCTGGTGCCACAGCCCTGGGGCTTACTTCCCTCCCTGGAGCATGTGGAGGTTGTGCGGGGCCCTCTGCTCCCACTGGCTTTGACCCCGGCAGGCTCAGTCCATCCCTAGCCCGTTGGCGGACACGTGGCACCGGCTGCTCCCCAGACCCTCACGCTCTTATCAAAGGGACCCGGAGGCCTGCTCATGTTGGGGGTGCCTTGTACCCCAGGGAACTCTTAAGTTGGGGCTCCTTGTACTAAGTGGTGCTAGCAACTCCCAGTGTTCCCAGTTCCCAGAGATGGGGGTGTATAAGGCCCCCCAGGGCTGGCCCCATGTTCCTTGTTTCTGCTGGGTTTGGGGCAGTGTCTGGATCCCTCTGCAGACTCCAGCTGGGGCTGCCAGGCAGGGGTAACACCCACTGATAGTATGTTAGCGTCTCCAGCAGGAGCCACAGTGACCAGTGACAGTTGGAATTCCTCCTCCTTTTAATAGCCTTTGAGCTTGGGGCGGCCACATCCATTTGCACACTCCTAGAGATGGGGGGCTCATCCCCTTTCAAGGAGGCAGCCCCCTCAGGCTGAGAACATTCTCTTCCGTGAGCTGGGCCCGCCCTGTTCCCATACGCTCCCCGCACCCTTGCTCTGCCCCCACCCCGTGCCACACCCCCTACCAGGGACCTTGAGCCTGTCCTAGGGTTCAGGGCCCCCCAGAAGCCCTGGCTGGGGTGGGCTGACGGGCCTCTGCCCCAGGCAGGTGCGGGAGGCCACAGGCGTGGACATCAGCATGCGTGTGGGCATACACTCGGGGAACGTGCTGTGCGGTGTCATCGGGCTGCGCAAGTGGCAGTATGATGTGTGGTCCCATGACGTGTCCCTGGCCAACAGGATGGAGGCAGCTGGAGTCCCTGGGTGAGGCTCAGCTGGGTGGCGGTGGGGTCAGAGGTCCGGGGCTGATTCTGGGCTGTGGTGGTGGGGTGTCAGCATGGGGTCAGAGAGGGAATCAGCGACCTGAAGGTGAGGGGAGCCCGCCCAGGCTCCGGCTTGCTCAGCCCTGCCTGCTGTGCACCCCCGGGTGGGTGTCTGCCCTCGCTGGGCCCTGCTGCTGTCTGACGCTCGTCTCCCCCAGCCGGGTGCACATCACAGAGGCGACACTGAACCACCTGGACAAGGCGTATGAGGTGGAGGACGGGCACGGACAGCAGCGGGACCCCTACCTGAAGGAGATGAACATCCGCACCTACCTGGTCATCGACCCCCGGGTACGAGGTTCAGCTGCGGCAGGCTGCGGGGGCGGCGCTGGGGCTGTGCTTGGGAACAGGGTCCACACCCGGGGCATGACCCCCATGGAGGGAGAGGTGGGGCCCGCCTCGGGTAGGAGGCAGTGCCCCATTACTAGGTATGTTCTAGGCCCCAAGGGACAACTTCTCTGGGCCTCAGTGTTCTGTTCTATGAAACGGGGATAACAACGGTGCCTACCTCAAGAGGAGAAAAAGCTAATCTGAGTGAAGCCCTCACCGTCAACTGGGTGCATCATAAACATTCTAGAAATAATAGTCACTGTTAGTTTATTTTCCACGAGGAGTTTATTTTCCATGAGGTTGTCACCAGTCGCCCAGATTTTCAAAAGACACGTTTTAAAAACATGCTTTGGATGGGAGTCAGGGAAGCAAGGAATGGCCAGGGGGCCACTAGGCAGGAGCCCCTGTGTGTCCTGGGCTCTGACCTGCCGCGTGAGCCCACCCACCTGGCCAGTGCCTCTAGGTTCTCGGTTGGCCCCGCTTCCTTCAGGACCCCGTGGTGGGGAAGGCTGTGAGCCTGCTTCTGGGCCATGGGCCCCGGGCCTGCGCCGGCAGGGGCCTTTCGTTCCCGCCCGTGGGAGGCCAGCTCGTCTGGGCCCTCGGTGAATCATCCTTGGGGCTTGCTCAAGAATGTCGGCAGTGGCTGGCTCTTTCCAGCTCCCTCTCACTCTGGCCTTTGCCGTCCTTGGGGCTGGCCCGCCTGCCAGTCTCTGGGGCAGCCGCGGGCCAGCCTGTGAGCCTCCCCCGACCCCCTAGGGCTTCATCCTGCCGGCGTTCCCAGTGCGCCCTAGGTGGGTCAGCCATGCTGAGCGAGCATCGGGGGAACCCCTCCTGGTACCTTGGGGCTGCTCCCAGCCCACTATCGTGGAAACCACCCAGCCCCTCACCCTGTCCCTGCAGCTCTGGGCCCCGCCAACTCCTCTGACCACCCCACCCCCCCATCCCCCCCGCTTCCTTCCTCCCCAGCCCCGTGTCAGCCTCCTGTCCCTCCACTGCCAGGCTCTTTCCACTGCACAGCCCTTGTCACTGCTGCCCCCTCCGCCCAGAGCCCTCTTCCCTCTGTCCCAAATGCTCTTGTTAATCCTTTTTACTGTTTATTGTCAGTGTGAGCTCCACGTGGGCAGGCTTGGGGTGGGGGTGGGGTCCCTCTTCTCCAGGCTTCAACCCCCGGTCCTAGGACAATGCCTGGTACAGAGCAGGGCCCCAGATAGCTTGTGAACGAATGAAGCAGAGCCCTTGACCCCGAGGTGGTGGCAGGCATAGTCCTGTAATCTACCCCGCAGGGCCGCTGGTATGACCGCGGGTGGCCAGTCAGACTTGTGTTCCGGATGAACAAGGGAGAAGGTTTTAGTACAAGTGTCTCGTGCAGGGTTTACTGGGCACCCTGTGTTTTATCTGGCAACGCCACCTTCCCCCATCTTTGTTTAATTTTATTCATTCACATAGTTGAAAATTCAAAAAGCATGAAGGGTGTGCTATAGAAAGTTTCCCGTGCATCCCTGTTTGCCGCCGGCACGTCCCCCCAGACGGGGACCCGTGTGGTGAGAGGTGTCTGTGTGCATCTAAGTAGAGGGGGAAAGACTCCTCTGGCCTCTTTGCTGAGCTGGCGGTAGTGCCTCCACCAGTGTGAACTTCACTTCACCAGCGACGTAACTTGGAGACCTTCCCGTCTGTGCACAGAGACCACCCTCATCTCTTCTCGTGACTGTGCTGCACGCACCGCGCCGAGGCGTGGTGGGGAGGTCCTTTCACAGCTCTGGCTTCTGTATAGGCTTACGTGTGTGTGAGGTGCCCCAAGGGATGAGTGTTCAGAGGTGGCTGGTAGGGGGCCTGTGGCCGGTGCAGGTTGCAGGTGCCCTCCCTGGGCCCTGCTTCTGAACAGATGCGTTTTTGCTCAGAACTGATGGATCTTCAGGACCCATTTAATTTTTAGGGACAGTGTCTGGCTTCCCTGCCCTAAGAGAGAAGTGGCAGTGACCTTGAACTTGAAGAGCTGGCTGCCACGTAGGCAGAGTTGTTGACGGTGGAGGGGGAGGCAGAGAGAAATGTGACCTCCCCAGACCCCCAGGGCACGTCACTCACCACAGGACGCAGCTCACTCTCAGGACCCCGGGACTCTCTTCACAAGGGCTGAATTCCATGCCATTCCCTCTGGCCTGGCAGACAGACATGGCTCAGGGTTTAAGAATGTTTCTATCCTAGGAGGACGCAAGAAGTTTCCAGGAAAGTTGCTGCCTATGGCTTAACGAGTGTTTGTGGCAGTAGGTGTTGGTCCGTGTGGGTGTTTGTGGGAGACTGGGACTCCTGGAAGGCAGGGCTGTGAGGGGATGAGGGGGACTCAACAGGCCTCGAGATGGCCCGAGCTGGTCCCTGGTGGCGTTGGGGGTCTTTCTCTTCCCTCCCCCTTTTCCAGTCCTGTCCGGCCTCGCCAGCTGAGGATGGTCCCAGGCGGGTTTTTGTTCTTGGCGGGGGGTTGGGGGAGAAGGAGGCAGGGCTGGGCCCCTCCTTCAGGGCCTGGCTAAGCCACCACGTCCCTGGCATGGCCGCGGCAGGCTTGTGGCAGATAGTGGACTGTATGAGTGGGGGCTGTATGAGTGGAACTCTCTGGAATGCTACCCCGTGGGGAACAGCCCTGGGTCGGCCAGCACTCCCCTTCCTCCTGGCTGCTTCCACACGAAGGACGTGTGCTGCCACGTGTGGGTGGGCAGCGCAGGATGCCTGTGGCTTCTTCCCTGGGTGCCATCTTCCTGGGGTGTGTCCACCGAGAGGGGCCGATGGGCTTTCAGACCCAAGGAGCTTCAGGGGCCAAGTGGGGCCTTCGGGCTTGGGGCCTGACCCCACCTCTTGCCCTGGGGAGGCAGGGAAGGGCCTGAGGGGCTGTGCACAGTTGTGCCTGAGGCAGGGACAGGGCCCCGAGCTGGGGCCTCCCCGGAGCCCAGCCAGGGAGAGCACTGGGCTTCCGCCAGTCCCCAAGGGGCTGCAGACCCAGCAGCTGTTTTGCCATTTTCCCTTTTCGGCAGATGATGGGCCAGCGTTCTGGGCAGCATCGCGTTTCTGGGGGAGCGGGGTGGGGGCGGGCCGTTCCCGTGCTGAGAGGGGAGGGGTGGGACAGGCCGTGTCTGCGTCTGCCCGCAGAGCCAGCAGCCGCCCCCGCCCAGCCTACACCTCACCAAGTCCAAGGGGGACGCGACCCTGAAGATGCGGGCCTCCGTGCGCATGACCCGCTACCTTGAGTCCTGGGGGGCGGCGCGGCCCTTCGCACACCTCAACCAACGCGACAGCGTGAGCAGCAACGAGACCCCTGTGCCCCACGGGCGGAGGCCCAAGGTAGGAGGACCTCTCCTCCCAGAGAGCTGAGAGCAGGGGCCGCGGGCAGGGGCAGGAGAGCACATGCTAAGGGTGTCCTTCCGTCCGAGCCTCACTTTCCGCATCTGCAGGATGGTTCCGGGCTCTTCCCTCCCTCCCTCCCTCCCTCCTGGGGCCCTTGGGGAAGTGAAGCCATTTGGAGAATGCTCCAGGGTGGCGGGGGATGTCCCTGGCCTCCTGGTTCCCCAGACCAAGTTCAATTTCAGTTCTGGGTGCCTGCAGCTTAGACAGTCCTTTCATCCGAGAGTGCCGCAGATGACAGACCCAGTCTGGTGAGGTGCATCAGGACCCCGGGTCCTGGAGAATAACCGTCTCCCGCTCCCTTCCCTTCCAGGCCATTCCCCTACGGCACCACCGGACCCCTGACAGGTTTGTGCCCTGTCCCCTGCCTCCCTGGCCAAGTCCTGCCCCCGTCACCTCCTCCAGGCAGGCTGCCCTGACCAGCCTCTGTCCAGGAGGGCAGCTCCACAAGGCCCAGCCCTGACTATGGGTTTCACCATGGCTTGGGTCAGAGTGATTTTAGGAACCAGAACTTCACAATGATCAAGTGGCTGTTGTATACCCACCCTGTAGTGGGGTCAGTGGGGTTGGTGTGATGGAACCCTGGGGTTTAGTGGAAGAGACCTTGGGCCGGGGCCTGGGGGGGGTCTGCCCTTTGCTTCTGGCTGGGCTGCTGGTGGCTGGGTGATGCTGTGTGATGCTGGGCCTTCGCTTGTCCTCTCTGGGCCTCAGTGGGACCCGCCTGTCCCTCCTCCATCCTGCACGAGGCTCTGGGACCTCCTGCAGGCACCTGGGAACCCCACTTGGGTGAGTCATCTCGTCCACACCCCTGCCTCTGGGCAAGTAGATGTAGGTTCCTGGGCTGATGTCGTTGCGGGTGTCTGATTCCAGAAGTGCGTCCCCCAAGGGGCGGTCAGAGGATGACTCATATGATGATGAGATGCTGTCAGCCATCGAGGGCCTCAGCTCCACGAGGTGAGGCTCCGAGACCTGTGCTCGCCTTGTGCCTCATGCCCAGTGGCTGTGTCCGTGGTGCTGCCTCCTGAGGGTGGCCCCCCATGCCCTCTCCCCGACTCCTCCAGGCCCCACCTCTCACTGCCTGTGTCTCCACCCAACAGACCCTGTTGCTCCAAGTCTGATGACTTCTCCACCTTTGGGTCCATCTTCCTGGAGAAGGGCTTCGAGCGAGAGGTGAGGACCTCTGAGCAGCCCCAGGAACAGGAGCTCCAAGGCCTGGGGTGGGGGGCGGGTGCTGGCCACAGGGCAGCCAACACCCCCAGAAGGTCTGCTCAGGGAGGGCGCTGGGGAGTCGCTCCAGCTGCCACTGGGGTGGGGACGGGGCTCAATGCAGCCTGTTTAGGTTCTCTTATTGGCCTCGCCCCTGCACCTGACACCCCGTTAGTGGTTCCCCAACTTGGGTTTGGGAGACTTCGCTCCCTTCAAGTGCCAAACCTCAGCCGGTGCTGAGAGGGGCCAGCATGCACCTTTGGCTCTGCACTTTTTAGGAAAAAGCCCCAAACTCAGTATCAGTTTGACGGAGCCTGATCGATTCCCCCTTCTGGCTGCTGTAACACCATGCTTGTGTCCCACTTGACCGTTCACTTGTTTATCGAGGGCCTACTGGTTCTGGCAACGTCCAAGGCACGCGTGTGTCATTCTGCCCTCACCTGCTGGCCAAGGTGGGCGACGGTACGCATTTCACGGACCCCAAGGTTTGGGGCGTCTTGGCCTCAGGTGTGGCCTGAGAGGGTGACCCAGCCCACAGCCCTCTGGTGCTGGGACCTCTCTGCTGCTTCAGCCTCCAGGACTAGGGGGGCTCCCTGTTTGGGGAGCTTGGGGTCTGGAGGCAGGTGTGGTCACCAGGAGAGCCGCCTGGCGGGCCACCTGCTGGCTGTGAGACCTGGACAGGCTGCCGGGCTCCCTGAGCCTCGGTTTGCTCATCTGTGGCAGGAGCCCTGTGGGCTGAGATCTTGAGATGGTGCCGGGTGTGGCGGGGTGGGCAGCACAGGCCCCCAATCTGACGGCTTGGGGCTCAGGCCTGACTGTGCTCCTCGGTTTGGGGTGAGAACAGAACCCCCACTAGCCCCAGTCGCAGCAGCCCCAGAGCTCCCATTTGGTTCTCGCCCACGGACTTGGGCTACGGGCTTTACAGGGACCTTGGAAATGAAGTCGGAGACCTGGGCGGGGTGGGGGAGGGGAAGATATTGCCTCTTAAGTATAAAAGAGAGACTGCAGAATGGAAACAGATGAAAATTGTTTGTTCATGATGATGTAACAGTCAAGGACGGGAGGAAGTCAAGGAGGGGGTGTAAGGTTTTTCTTAGAGATGATTAACTCGAGCCAGGGTGGAGCCCAGAGCAAGTAGCCTGCCCTGCAGGTGGGGCCTCGGCTGCCCGGCCACCCCTCACAGTCTCTGTCGCCCCCAGTACCGCCTGGCACCCATCCTGCGGGCCCGCTACTACTTTGCTTGTGCCAGCCTTGTGTTCATCTGCATCCTGCTCGTCCATGCCCTGCTGATGCCCAGGTCAGTCGGGGAGTGGGCCGGGTGGTCAGGCACACTGGGGTCAGGCTAGGAGGGGTGGTGACCTTGCAGATCCCACCAGAAGACCTGCAGGAAGGGGCTGGCTGTTAAAAGTTAGTACCTTTAGTCCCTTTAGGCGTCAGAGCCCCAGAGACTGGACCTGGCACCGTGGCCCCCCATACCTGGAGTTGCCAACATTTATTTTTAGTTTTAGTTGAACATGCTTGCTCGCTCAAGCCGCAGGCCTCCCCACTCCCAGATGCCTCTCGTCTTCAAAGTCACCTGTTTTCTTTCTTTTTTTTTTTGCGGTATGCAGGCCTCTCACTGCTGTGGCCTCTCCCGTTGCGGAGCACAGGCTCCGGACGCGCAGGCTCAGCGGCCATGGCTCACGGGCCCAGCCACTCCGTGGCATGTGGGATCCTCCCGGACTGGGGCACGAACCCGTGTCCCCTGCATCGGCAGGCGGACTCTCAACCACTGTGCCACCAGGGAAGCCCACCTGTTTTCTGTATGGCCCTTCAGGAATTTCAGTTTTTTGTGACTGTTGCCTCAGGTGTTTGGAGTCCTAGAAGGGCAGGCTCCTAAAACCGTAGCTGCTACCATCTCCCTCTTAGGTGTGGGAAATTGAGGCCCGGGGGGGCTTAATGCCTTATCCAGGGTGTGTGGCCAGTACACAGGAGCTGCTGAGATTTACGCTTCTGCGAAACGGCTCTGTTGCTGGGGGCGGGGGCAGGGGGCTGAGGTCACAGGGAGGTAGGAGGGTCAGCCAGTTGGCGGCTTCTGGAAGGGTAGTTAGGCCAAAGGATCCACTAGGATCGTGGTTCAGGATGTGCTTAATAAAGACGAAATAGGGAACGCTTTTAGATTGTGCTTATGTGCCGGGCAAGAGTCTGAAGGCTGTATGATCAGTTATTTCTTGTATACTTGGCCCGGAAAGTGGGGCGTGATGTTGATCTTGGTCCTCGTGTCTCGGCCAGGCCTTGTGTGTTGCTCGAGGGGCAGCTGGACCACGGTGTGCAGTGTGCCCCTTCAGCTGAGTGCAGAGTAGCCGTTTGGGAGGGGGGAGAAGGTGAACTGAGGCGCTGGGAGTGGGGAGCATGCCGGTGGCTTGGCCCCGGGCAGAGGGTCCCCCAGAACTTAGGTTTTTCCTTCCTCTCCAGGATGGCAGCTCTGGGTGTGTCCTTTGGGCTGGTGGCCTGCGTGCTCGGGCTGGTACTAGGCTTGTGCTTTGCCCGTGAGCTCTTGGTGAGTGGGGAGGCCCCCTGGCCCCGTGACCCCTGCCCCTCCGGCCTGGAGCATGGTCCAGAGGCTTCTCCCAGGGTTCTCCGTCCTATGTGCTAGTAGTCCGCAAGCGGCTGTGGCTGTCCCCAGCCCCAAGGGTGGGGCCGTCCCTTCTGTCTGCGCACCACTCGTGTCCTGAGCTCTGGGCTGGGCGGGCACAGCACCCCTGACTCCCCAGCGGAGCTCTCAGAAGCTCTCACTCTGCTGGGCCCTTGGGCTGTGGGCCCCCAGGCCAGGCCTCCTGCGGGCTCTCCCTCCACCTCGGGTGCGGGTGCTGGGTGATGACACTGTGATTCCGCAGAGGTGCTGCCCGGCCCGGGGTGCGCTCCGAGCCATCTCCGAGGGGGTGGAGACGCAGCCCCTGCTGCGGGTGTCCCTGGCCGTCCTGACCATCGGGAGCCTGCTCACCGTCGCCGTCGTCAACCTGGTGGGTTCGGCGGTGGGGACGGCAGGCCTGGCAAAGACCCCTCAGGCCATGCATGCTTCCGCGGAGGAGGGAGCAGTCTTTGACCCTGGGGACCTCCGGATTCTAGAATCCTGTAATCCTGTTGCCTGAAAGCCCATCTGGTGTGACCGTATCCAGAGCCCTGTGAGCGGGCCCTGTGAGGTTCCCGTGGCGGCTCTGAGCTCCTCACCCTGTGTTTGTCACATGAGGACTTGGGGGGGCCCCCAGAGCGTTCACGTGGCCAACCCCACAGGGCCACCACGGCGTCCTTGGCATCCCTGTATTTCTTTCCAGCCCCTGAGGAGGTCCTGTCTCAGCCTCTCTGAGACCCAGTCTCCTCACTGGGGATGAGCAGCCCTGGGCACAAGCTGGAGGGGACACCTGGGCCCTGCTTCTCGGGCTGGGCTCGTGTGCTTTGGGCTCAGACAGCATTTGTCCCACCCGGTCCTCCCCCGCTCCGACATTTAGAGCCAGAGTCTCTCCCGTCTCCGTGTCCCCTGCACTCGGGACTCTGTGACCACCTCCCTCAGCATCACCTGGGGAGAAAGGGGGCTCACTGAAAACGCTGCTCCCAGCTTCTCCCCCGGCCCCGAGCCAGGCGCCGGGGTGGCGTCCCTGTGCCTTCCTTGGACTCCCTCTTCCCGCAGTGAAGCTGCCAGCTGCGGTGGGACGTCGGGGCACAGAGGCTTCGGCCAGGCTTAGAGCCGGGCCTGGCAGGAGATGCCCATGGTGCTCTCGGAGGCCCCGGCCCTGCCCTCTGCCCCCTCCAGGTCCCCAGCCCCGCTCAGCCGGGGCAGACCCTGGAGCCCCTGGACCACCCCTCATGGGGACCGGTCTTTTCCATAGCCGCTGATGCCTTTCCCGGCCCCAGGGCTGCCTGCTGGGAACGAGACGGGCCCGGGGGCCGTGAGCAGCTGGGAGAGGACCCTGTGCAAGCTCCTCCCGGTGAGTGTGTCCCTCGGGGCTCCTTGTGCCCTCACTCGGACTGTCCCTGCGTGCTCAGAACACACTGAGCACCGGAGCCCATGGGCATTGGAAGAGCCGAGTCCCCCCCGTCCCAGGCAAGGCGACAGAGCAGGGCCGAGTGGGGCTAAGGGGTCCAGGTGCTGGCACCTGGGTCCAAGGCGAGGGTGGGAGCGCCCTGCGCTGGTGGTTGTCTCCTGACCACTCTTGTCATGATCTCCACTTCGTGGATGGGGAAGTGGGCGCGGGGAGGCCGACAGATTTGCCTCATAGGCGGCGGAGCCAGGACTGGGTCCAGGTGGGCTGACACCAGAAGCTGTGCCTGGAGCAGCCTCCCAGACAGGATGAGGGCTGTGGGACTTGAGGGGGGTGGTGGTAAATTTGAGCTGGTCTCTAAAGGGCAGAAAGGTTATGGGACGGGGGTTGGAAGAGGGGACAGCGAAAAAAAGCCAAGGCAGGTAGTGGGCACAGTAGGTTTCAGGTGGTCATGTCACAGGGAGGGGGTGGGGGAGGACTGGGAGATGAAGCCAGAGGTAGGTTAGATCCAGCTTCAGTGAAACATGAGTGCCAGGGTGAAGAGCTTGGTCTTTATTCTGGGGGCAGTAGGGAGCCACAGCATGCTCTTGAGCGGGAGAGTAACATGGGCAGAGATGCACTTTGGGAGGGACCGGCTCATGGCAGAACTCAGATGCCTGGACCTTGTCACAGCCTCCCCAGCACCTGCATTTTTTGTACTGTGTTTCTTTTTCCTTGAATTCATTTGCCATAAATGGAAGCAAAAATATAGTAAAAACAGCACAGTGTAGAAAGTTTTAGATTCCGTTGCCTGCTCTCCGTTAAGGGAGATCAGTGAGGCAAGAGAGTGGTGCTGAAGACACACTGGATCTTCACAGATTCCTCTATGGCTAAAGGTGTCCCACCCTTGGGTGACCTCTGATCCGGGAGGTGCCTCTTGGTGACGGGAGATGGTGGGGTGACCGACATCCCCGTCTCCCCAGTATTACACCTGCAGCTGCATCCTGGCCTTCATCGCCTGCTCTGTCTTCCTGCGGATGAGTCTGGAGCTGAAGGTCGTGCTGTTGACAGTGGCCTTGGTGGCCTACCTGGTGCTTTTCAACATCTCCCCGTGCTGGCAGTGGGACTGCTGTGGCCACAGCCTGGGCAACCTCACCAAGACCAATGGCACCCTCAGGTGGGGCCCAGATCCCACACTGCTGGGACCCCTGCCCACTGCCTGTCTCAACTGTGGCCCGTTGTAGCACTTTTTGTATTGTCTCAGTGTCATTTCAAACTAAGGTGCTTTTGCATTCACAGTCCTCTCTGGACTGGACACCTTGTGGGCTGGACCGGCAGGTGGCATGGTTTCCGCTTTACAGAAGGGGGAAGTGATGGGCTCAGGCCCTGGGTCTGCAGTGCTCAGAGCTGAGTGTGACTGATTGCAGGGGGTGTCCCTGGTCCCAGGAGGCCACCTGGGTGATCCTGTCTCTAGGCCAGTCTGGGGGTGGGGAGGCGGAGGCTTCAGCTCTAGCCCAGTCCCGTGCTTTGAGCCATGTCCTGGGTCTCCAGAGCTCTGGAGAGAGCAGTTGGCTCTGGTCTATTCCCAGACTGGTGCGAGGGGCTGGCATGTGCATGGTTCTGGGGGCTCTGGGCCTCAAGTGGATTGAGGAGCGGGGGCCTGGCTCCCCTTGAACTAAAAGGCAGGAACCTGGGGACCCAGAACTAGGTGTGCTCCTGTGGCTCTGGCGTGCACCTGCACATTCCTTCTGCCGACCTGAAAGCCCTGCTCACCTCGAGGAGCTCTGGCTGCCTTTGGCTGCTCCCCAGCCTGCCTAGAGC
>RJWK010036967.1:0-21482 GCA_004363435.1 Platanista minor | reverse complement strand
TGGGGAATCTGAAACACAAACAAAATAAATGAACAAACCAAATCAAACAAGAACAAACATGTAGATACAGAGAACACAGTAGTGGTCACCCGAGGGTAAGGAGTGCGTGGTGGGGGTGTGTGAAATGGGTAAAGGGGATCAACCAGATGGTGATGAATAGAAATTAAATTTTTGGTGGTGAGCACTCTGTAGGGTATACAGAAGTGGAAATATGTTGTACATATGAAACTTATGTTATAAACCAGTGTTACCTCAAATAAAAAATAAATTAAAAAAAACAGAATGTGTGCTATATTATAGAACTTGAATTTAACATAAAGCCAATAGGAAGTCATTGGTGGGTTTTTTTTTGCGGTACGTGAGCCTCTCGCTGTTGTGGCCTCTCCCGTTGTGGAGCACAGGCTCCGGATGCGCAGGCTCAGTGGCCATGGCTCACGGGCCCAGCCGCTCCGCAGCATGTGGGATCTTCCCGGACCGGGGCACGAACCCGTGTCCCCTGCATCGGCAGGTGGACTCTCAACCACTGCGCCACCAGGGAAGCCCCATTGGTGGGTTTTAATTCTGGGAGACAAATTACTATATTCAAGTCATAAAATGATCATTTTGGTAACAAACGGATTAACTGAACATTTTAAAAGGACCTGAAGATACTAGACATGATCTGGCTCTTTGTACCTCTCCAGCTTGAGTCTGAGCTACTCTCCTCTGTTCTCTATCTGGTCACATTATGCTACATTCAGTTCTATTTTCTGGGCATTCACACAAGTGGTCCCTTAGCTTGGAAAGGTCTAACTCCCACTTTGAGGGTCTAACTCCCACTTATCTTTTAGATCTCAAATGGAAGATAATTTCTCCTGGAAAGCTTGCACTAACCCTCATAAATCAGAGTTGCCCACCCACCACTATGTACTAAGACTGCTAGAACTTTCAATCTCAAAGCACTTATTACACAGTCATGTTTCTAACTGCCTGTATGATTTTCTCTCCAATTACTGTGAATTTTCTTAAGGACAATGGTCATGTCTAGCTTGATGACCATTATACCCACAATACCTAGTGCAGGGCCTGGAACACAGAAGTTGTTCAAAACAGTCTTTTGAATGAGTGATGAACAAAGAGTGTGAGGCTAGCATCAGGTCAGTTAGCTAATCAATAATAAAGGCTTGAACTAAGGCAAAAGCAGTGAGAATGAAGAGGATAGACAGGAGCGTAACACAGCAGTTGTAATCCGTAAAACTTGGTGAGTTACAAGATGTAAGAGGAGGAAATGAAAGGAGAATGATAGATTAAGTAGTGAAGGCTAGTTCCCTATTTTTAAGAAAAGTATAGACAGGACCAACACAATCATGTTTCCTATAACTCTCTGACCTCTCTCCTACTGTTCTCTCCCTCACACAAGCCAGGCACAATGGCTACCTTGTTGTTTCCTCAAAATGCCAGGCACATCCTTGCCTCACAGTGCGCAGCTGCTATTCCCCCATCCTGAAATAATCTTCCTCCAGATATCCACATGGCTTGCTCCCTCACCTCCTCAGATCTTTGCTCAAATGGCACCTTTTTAGTGACTGACTTCCCCCAAAATCCTACTTAGAATTGCAACCTTTATCCTCATCTTGGCTTTCCTTAGTTCTCTTCCCTGCTTTATTTTTCTCCACAGAATTTATCAGTATCAGACACACAACATATTTTATTTTCTTTGCCTCCCACTAGAAATAGGTTCCCTGAGGGGTAAGGATTTGTAATCTGTTTACTTCACTACTGTATCCCCAGGGCTTAGAACAGAGTAGGCACTCAATGAATACTGAATTAATTGATTGAATGAATGAACAGTGTTGTCCATATGGGCAGAGAGAAGAAAGAAAAAGTATGCAGGAGATGATGATAAGTTCATTCTTAGATATACTTCATTAGGAGACGCCTGTGGGATATCCCAACTGGTGCTCAGGGAAAAGCTTTCAGCTGGTGCCGTGAAGCATTTCATACCCAGAGACAATGTGTAGAGGAAAAAGGAAATTATAAAGATCTATGGAAATTGGGAAACACCAGTACTTAAGGAGTGGGCAAAGGAAGAAGAGCAAGCAAAGAAATCTGAAGAAGAATACCCACAGGAGTAGGAAGAACCCTAGAAAAGGGGAAAAGAAACAATTTCAAGAAGTTCAATAGCATCAAATATAACAGAAACTAAAATAAAGGAAGAGGACGATCCATAGGATTTCACAACTAGGTCAGTGTTGAGTCAATGCAGTCTTAGAAGAGCACAAAATAATCACGAGAATAATTACCACTTACTGAGCACCTACTTATATGCTATGCAAGATGCTTCATGCTAATATATACCGTATCTCGAATCCTCCCCACCACACTGCCAGGGAGCTATTCTATTACCTAAATTTTATAGAAGAAACTTAGGCTTAGAAAGGGTAAGTGGCTCATAGCTGTATAGATGAATAACAAGTAAAGGAGGTAAGGACTGAGGCATAATGAAAACACACTTAAAAATATTTTGTTCATTTGACACTCAATATAAATTCCACATAAATTAATTTTCTATGTAATTAATTTTCCAAAAAGCTTGCCACTTTAAACACCAATACTCACATATTTTAAAGATCTTCAAAAGAAAAAATTTTAAAGCTTACACTTGATAACTCAAGAATACCATTATGACTATTACTTGCTGTGTTTATGCCTTTGGGAACTCTTGAGTTGTCTGGAGTTTTTGCTTTTATGATGAAAGGCACTATAATGATTTTTTTTTATTTGAGTTATCTGTATCTTCAACTCATAATTTTTCTGCCTATGGGCCAGAACCAAGCTAACTGCTATACATATGTCATTTGATGTAGTCCTCACCACGTGTTTATAATTTAAGTTCTATTATAAGAAAAAAGAGGCATAGAGGGGTTAAATAACTTATCCAATGTCACATAGCTAGTCCTAGCAAACGTTCTAAGTGTCTGAGCCTCCAACTCCAAAGCTCAAATTCTTAATTCTGACTCAGGTGTTTTCCAGGCTAATTTTCCAAGGAGGTCCTTAGTCACTTTGCAGATAGTTCAGATTTCCAGATAAGTAATTGCAGATAGAAGAAGTATTGCCCTAAATAAACGCTGAGTTATTAAACTTCCAGAAAATGTAATGTTAACTGGAAAAAAAAAAGTGAAACTTTTAGAATTTTGGACAAATTCTAACAATTTGAGGAAAAAAATGGAAGCAGGTAGCATATTAAGCATAACTTTACCCGCCTGTTAAATGTTTACCAACACAGCAAATCTTCAATATTTGTGAGTGCTCTGTCCTAATCGTTTAATAACTGCATAATTTCCTATTTGCCGCCAAAATAAATTACCACAAACTTATGGCTTAACACAACACAATTTATTACCTTGTTGTTCTGTAGGTTAGTAATCTTGCATGGGTCTCACTGGGCTAATATCAAGGTGTTGGCAGAGCTGCATTCCTTTCTGGAGGCATTTAAGGAGAATCAGTTTCCTTGCCTTTCCTAGCTTCAGTCTAGGCAATAATATTTAGCAGCATATTGCTATGGTCCTGAAAGGTACTTACCTTCTGTAAAAGTAAGAGTATCTTTTTGTTAGTCATCATTCCTTCATTCTTTGCCCCTGGAATTGATAAAGACTTTCACCCTGCCTGGGACTGCCCTTTGCCCTCTAAATATGCATATATTTAGAGCTCAAGCTATCTGAATGAAAAATATTAGCAATTCAACTTAAGTGTTAAGCAAGGACTACACTTTTCAGAGGTTTTACTGTATTTTAGAAGAGTTAGTTATCCCAACTAATTTTTCCAGCAGTAGAAACACATGTGGAAGCCATGAGTGGGGAAAGCTTTGGAATCATCTGCTTATCATAGCTCACCTTCCTTTCTTTCCCTGTTTCCTCCAATTTCCCAGATGGTAACTTAAAACTACTCCCAATTCCACTGCGAGAAGCTGAACAAGGAGAACAAGGAGGAACTGTTAACCATAAATAAACAATAATTCACAAATTGCCAAATAAAGGAGGGATGTCTCTGATATTAAGTGAAACTATAAACTAACCTTTATTACAAAAGCAACAAAAAATAAACTGCATAGGAATAAACTTAAAACTTAAGTAGGATCAATACAAAGAAAACTTTGAAACTCTACTGGGAAAACAGGACAAAAATGAAATAAGATACCTTGTTGTTAGAATGATGTTAACACTGGAAGGGTAACAACTATCCCAAAATTAATGTATAAATATATTTACTGCAGTGTTTCTCAAAGTATGGTGCCTCAGAACAGCAGCATCAATGTCACCCTTGGACTTTTTAGAAATGCAAATTCCCAAGCCCCAGCCCAGACTTAGTGTATCAGGAACTCTAAAGGTAGGGTCCAACAAACTATGTTTTAACAAGCTTTCCACATGATCCTGATTGATACATGCAAAAATTTGAGATCATTGTTTTTTTTAATGTAATATCAACAAAAGTAACAACAGGATTTGTTTCTTCAAGAAGGAAACAGAATTAGACAAGCTGATTCTAAAGGTCTCATGGAAAAAACAAACATTAAAATTTGGCACTAGAGAAGGGACAAATTGGCAAAGACATCAATGGCAAAGAATGAAGAGTCCAGAAACATCCTTTATACATAAAAGAATTTAGTATCCAAAAGGAGTGGCATTTTAAATCAAGGGGAATGGTGCAGAGACAACTCATTAGCACTCACCAACAATGAATCAGCAAAATAAATGAATAAATGGAACAATAAGTTCTTGGAAGAAATTGTTTGAATTTTCATAAACTTAGAAAAAGCAAAGACCTTTCTAAAAAGACATAAAACCACAGGAAGAAGACTGAAAAATTTGACTATTTTTAAAAAATTAAGAAAAAAAATACTGTAAACTATGCCAAATGATAAATCATCAACTAGAGATAGGAATATTTGTAATACATAAAACAGACCTAAAGTCTAATCACCCTAACTCACAAAGATCTATTACAAATCAAAAACTCACTTAAAAAAAAAATGAATGAAGGATATGAAAAGAGGCACTCTTAAAGGTGGTGTGTGGTGGTGGAGGAAGATTTACAAATATGTAAAAAGGTATTAGTAAAAAGGTATTAGAGAAGTAAATTAAAATGATATATTTTTCCATCTTTGAAATTGGCAAAATGTATTTTGTAATACAATGTGGCAAGGGTGAGGAGAAACAGCATTCTCTTTTACCAGGGACAGAAGTATAAACTGATGAAATATCACTGGAGCAGCAATTTATCAACATCCAACAAAATTTAAAAACAAATACATCTTACATTACATAGGTAGGGATTTATCCTATAGTGATATCAGCACACACGGTCAAGATGTAAATGCAATAATGTTCACTCCATCATTGTTTGAAATAACAAAACAGTAGACCAACCCAAATATCTGATACTAGAAAATGCATAAATAATGGACTATCCATCATGGAATACCAAACAACTACAACAAGAGCAAAACCAGACTGAGATAGCTTCATCAATATGGATCAATATGGACCAGTATCTAAGGTAAATTATCAAGTGCAAAGAAAATGGTATAGACTATAGTATACAGTATATTTCTATATGTATAAAAGGAAACATAGATCTTATCTCTATACACATATATGCTTCTCTAGGCATATATTTATGAAGAACACAATTGCTAATACTAGTTAATATTCCAGTTGGGACTGGGGAAAAAAGGTGTTTAGGGTAGAAATCTTATTTACAGTACTCTTTTGTTCTATTTGTACTATCTGAATTGTTTTTAAAAAACAGAGATCAATATTTGGAATGGTAGAATAAAGACCTCCAAAAATAGCTTCTGCATAAAAGCAATGATAATACTGGAAAAAACTGTCAAAATCACCTTTTTCAAAACTCTGGAAATTAACTAAAGGCTTAATGACAATCCAAGGACTGTTTATTCAAGATAAATGGCTGAATCTTGGTAAGAAGAGCAAATCTTATGACATTTTAATTTTTGTTAATCCCATTCCCCTCTCAGGTTCTGGAGTAGCCTCGAAAACTTCTGGTAGCTATATAAACTTGCAGCTTATCAGCCACTTAAGGGATTAGTACAGATTTAGAGTTCCCCAAAATGTCCATCCCCAGAGAACTGTCACTATTTGACTAATCTTGCAGGACATTACATGATTCCATTTTGCACTTCATGTCATTTGACTCAGACCTACCTCTGTAAAAACAGTCCTCCCCCCTGGGCATTTGTTGAGGACAATCAGCAGCAATTGTTTAACACTAAAGCTATTGGAGGTGGCTTTGATAATTGGGACTAACAAGAGGCTGATCAAAAAAATTAAAGGGAAAACTGGAGAATGGGATGTCCACACAGGGCTATGAAAAGGTCCAACATACCCTGGAGGGTCATGAACAGGCATAGGGCTTTGTGCATGACCATGAAAGACTTGAGAAGGTTCTAAGCTCTCACCTCTGGCTGACTCTGAGGCTCTGTGTAAGGAGAAAGTGAAGGCTAAGTCTAAGGCAGAGTTGTAAACTGCCTGATGGAGCATTGAGAACATACCCCAACACATACACAGAGCCTTCTCAGGAAAGGCTAAGAGATTTATTAGTTCAACCTCCTATCAATCATTAGATAGCTACTAAGGTAACAGAACAGAGACTTTAGTGATCAAAAATAACAAATAATACAGACTTTATAGAAAAATCACTTAAAAAACAAGTAGCAACAACAACAGAGACAGCAACAATAACAAACCTTAGGGAGGATGGCATCTGATTTCTAGAGTTGATAATTATTCAAAATGTCAAGTTTTAACAAAAAAATATGAGATATGCAAACAAGGAAGTATGGCTCATAAATAGGAAAAATAGCAATCAATAGAAACTGTCTCTGAGGAAGCCCCAAAGTTAGACTTATTAGATAAGATTTTAAATCACCTATAATAAATAAGTTCAAAGAACTAAAAAAAAAGCATGTCCAAGAATTAAATGAAAATATGCAAATGATGTTTCACCAACTACTGAATCACAATAGAGAAAATTAAAAAAACAAAATAAAACAAATTCTGGCATTGAAAATTAAAATAACTAAAGTTTGAATAGCATATATAAACTGGCAGAAAAAAGTAGCAGTTAACTTGAAGATAGATCAATTGCGATTATCCAATATAAGAAGCAAAAAGCAAAAAGAATTTAAAAAAATTAACTGAGCCACAGACACCAGTGGGACAGCGTCCAGCATCTCAGGGAATGCAAAACAGAAGTCCCAGAAGGAGAGGAGAGAGAGAAAGGAGCAGAAAGAATATCTGAAAAAGTAACGACTGAAAACTCCCCAAATATACTGAAAAAAGCAACATTAATCTTAATATCCCAGAAGCTCAACAAAAGTACAATAAACTCAAAGAGATCCACACAAACACGTCATAGTCAAAATGTCAAAAAACAAAGACAAGAGATAATTTTTTTTTTTTTTTTGCGGTAAGTGGGCCTCTCACTGCTGTAGCCTTTTCTGTTGCGGAGCACAGGCTCCGGACGCGCAGGCTCAGTGGCCATGGCTCACAGGCCCAGCTGCTCGGCGGCATGTGGGATCCTCCCAGACCGGGGCACGAACCCGTGTCCCCTGCATCGGCAGGCGGACTCTCAACCACTGTGCCACCAGGGAAGCACAAGAGATAATCTTTTAAGCAGCAATAGAAAATAGACTCATCGTGTACAGGGAACCCTCAGTAAGATTAAAGGCTGACTTCTCATCAGAAGGCATGGAGGCCAAATGGCACTTGGATGACATATTCAAAGTGCTCAAAGAAAACAACTGTCAAAAAAGAAACTTACATCCAGCAAAACTATTCTTTAAAAATGAAGGAGAAATCAAGATATTTCCAGAAAAACAAAAACTGAGGGAATATGTTGCTAGCAGTTCTGCCCAGGAAATAAAAGAGAGAATCCTTCAGCCTAATACTAGACAATAACTGTAATCTACATTACAAAGAGCACCAGTAAAGGTAAATACATAGGTAAGTATAAGAGACAGTATAAATATATATTTTTATTGTAATTCTTTTCTTCCATAAGATTTAAAAAACAGCAGCATAATTTTAAAACTTTGTTGATGGATTGACAGTGTATAAGAAATGTAATTTATATGACAATAGTAGTACAAAGTAAAGAAGGGAATGAAAATATAGTGGAGCAAAGTTTTTGCAATGAAATTAAGTTGGTATTAATCTAAACTAGATTGTTTTAGGTTAAGATGTTAATTATAGTCACCAGGGCAACCATTAAGAAAATAGCTGAAAAATACAGTAAAAGAAGCAACAAGAGAATTAAGATGGTATACTAAAAAAAAATCTATCAAACTCAAAAGGTGGTAATAACGAAGAAGGAGGGGGAAAAAAACCATAAAAAACACAGACAGCAAGTAGCAAAATGGCAGATGTAATTCTTACCTTATCAGTTATTACATTATATATAAATGGGACAAACACCCCAATCAAAAGTCAGAAATTGGCAGAATAGATTAAAAAACATGATCCAGTTATATACTGTCTACAAGAGAAACACTTTAGATTCAAAGACAAAAACAGATTGAAACTTAAAGGATGAAAAAAATATACCATACAAACAGTAACCAAAAGAGAGCTGGGATGGATACACTAATATGAGACAAAAGAGACTTTAAGACAAAAATTTTTACTAGAGATAAAGAAGGACGTTTTCTAATAATGAGTCAGTTTATCAGAAAGACATAACTATTGTAAACATATATGCACTTAACAAAAAACTCCCAAAATACTTGAAGCAAAAACTCACAAAACTGAAGGGAAAAAATAGACAATTGAACAATAATAGTTGGAGACTCCCACTATTCCATTTTCAACAGTGCACAGACTAGGCAGAAAATTAGTAAGGAAATAAAAACTTAAAGAGTACTAAAAATAAACGGGACCTAACAGAGATCTATAGAACACTCAAACCAACAACAGTAGACTATCATTCTTAAATGCACATGGAAATTCACAAATATGTGGAAATTAAATGACACATTCCTAAATAATCAATGAGTCAAATAAGATACCACAAGAGAAATCAGAAAATATTTTAAATGAATAAAAATGTAAACAGAATATACCAAAACCAGTATGATTCAACTAAAGTACTGTTCAGAGGGAAATTTATAGGTGTAAATGCCTTTTTTTAAAAGAAAAAAAAAGAAGAAAGACCTCAAGTCAAATCAGGAATAGAAGAGGGCTAAACAACACAAAATTAACTCTTACTTTCACAAAAAGTAGGATATTGTATTTTTAAAATTGATTTTATTTTTGTCAAGGTAACATACATATGTAGTTTATAAAGTGAAATAATATTAAAAGACTTCTAGTGAAAAACAGCATTCTTCTGCCACATACCTTTCTATTCTATGTCTCCAGAGGCAATCATGCTCAACTCTTCTGGCTTTTTCCTTTGGGATTAACGTATATATTTCTAAATGATATTCTTATTCTTCTATTTCTTCACTTGTCAATTTTAAACACTATTGGTTGATTCCCAATCATATATGAAGACTTAACTCTTTTTTTTTTTTTTGCTGTACGTGGGCCTCTCACTGTTGTGGCCTCTCCGGTTGCAGAGCACAGGCTCCAGATGCGCAGGCTCAGCGGCCATGGCTCACGGGCCCAGCCGCTCCGCGGCATGTGGGATCTTCCCAGATCAGGGCACGAACCCGCGTCCTCTGCATCGGCAGGCGGACTCTCAACCACTGCACCACCAGGGAAGCCCAAGACTTAACTCTTATGTACACTTATTCCACATTTCTACACATCTCTGATGCCAAAATAATGTTATAATTTTGGGTTAATAGAATAGCCAATGTTTACGTATCATGACTTATAAACACTACAGGGCAAGAAGTGAACTAGGTCCATACCTATTTTTTTCTTTTGGAGTTAATAATTTCCTCATTTTTTTCACTAACCTAGTTTTCTAGGTACTTAATACAATTATTATGTACTTTCCAACGTCACTGCAACATGCATATCAATATTTTTTCTATATGCTCAAACATATCACTTTCTTTTGTTTCCTGGGGAGTTCCTTCTTGAAGGTTCTCTTTTAAGAGTACAATGTTAACTGGTTGTCTTTTTGGTTTGCTGAATAGCAGCCATGCTGACACTTTTCTTTATCCCTCTCCTGAGTGGGATCCCTTATTTTCAGTTGTCTACGCCTTTTTCCGTCAAAATTTACTTAATCACCTAGCAAAATCACATTCTGCAGTAATTTCCTAGGAATCAATATTTTTGGGGGGTTGGAGGGAGTACTCTTTCTATTCTACCATCACACTTGATTTGTCTGGGGATAAAATTCTAAGTAATAAAATTGTTTCCATTACAATTTTGAAGAAATTGTTCCAGTGTATTTGTGGAGAAGTAGAATGCCATTATACTCCTTTGGATGTGAACTATCCCCATTCCTTGCCCTTGGGAAGCTCTTACCATTTTTTCTTTATCCTTGGTATGCTGAAATTTTGTGAAAATTTTCTGTGGTATGCATAGTTTTCATTTATTGTGCTGGATATTTAGTAGGCTTTTTCAGTGTGAAGACTCATATCCTTCATTTCTGAGAAATTTAATATATCTTATTTCATTGACAATTTCTTTTCCCCTCTACTTTTTTCTATTCTTCTTTTATGGAAGTCCTATTTGCAATATCATGGGGCTCCTGGTTAAGCCTTGAATCTCATGAATTTTCTGCCTTTTGGTTTCTTATTCTTTGTTTCTTGTTCTATTTTCTAGGAGCTCACCATACTTTCTTGTTTTTTCTTTTGCGGTACACAGGCCTCTCACTGTTGTGGCCTCTCCCATTGCGGAGCACAGGCTCCGGACGCACAGGCTCAGCAGCCATGGCTCACAGGCTCAGCTGCTCCATGGCACGTGGGATCTTCCGGGACCGGGGCACAAACCCATGTCCCCTGCATCGGCAGGTGGACTCTCAACCACTGCTCCACCAGGGAAGCCCTCACCATACTTTCTTTTTCAGCATATTAAAGTTTATAATTAAATTTTATTTATGTTATAGTATTTTTAACTTCAGAGTTCTGCCTTTTCTAATTTAAAAAATTTAAATAGCACCTTGTTTAATGAATTTTGTATTTTCTTATTTAATGGACTCCATATTTTCTCTTAACTCTTTGAGGATACAGTTTGTTTTTCTCTAACTTGTGTATGTTTCTTTTCTTTTTGCTTTTGTATTTTAATTATCTGGCTACCTTCATTGTCAGTTCCCTCTGTTGGTTTAGATTTATCATGCTTTTCATGTTGGAGGCTTTCCTTAAATTACTGGAAAACTGTTGGAATGAACTGTTGGACATTCACTCATATTAAGAATGCAACACCAAAAGAAAGTGTCTGGGTAGGACTTGTCAACTGTGGGCTTCACTGAGAGTTAATCAGCTTAATCAGATAAGATGTTCTATTTGTAGGAGGATCTCCAAATGTTAGGATCTGAAGATCTCTTACTTTTTAGAGTAAGAGATACTCAAGAGGCATCGAGAGTAAAGTGCTATTTCCTTACTCTGTTTTGCTGTACACGTTGAAACTACTTTGAGCAGGCTATACAAAACCTATAGGAATTTCAAGGATATTTCATAAATACATTCACTTAATCTGACATTACAAAAATTATTTTATAATTAATTCTGATGATAATTTTAAGTGCTCTGTCAATTTAAAATGATTTAAGCAAAATAAAGTTCAAACTAGTTAAGACATTTCCACAGACTTTCACAACATGTTAGACATGTTTTATACATCCTTATACTGAGGAAAAGTCTGCCAACAAACAATTCTATGCCCAACTAAGTATATCATACATTGTGCAGGTTAGAAGAAAGAACTATGGATATACAACCATGAGAGATAATACCACTCATCTAAACCATCTAATGAAAATACTCAAAACAGTACTTGAACCAAACAACATATGAATCAGAATAGAAACCCCAAGACAGAAGATGATGAATAATAGAAAACAGTGCAATAGGCTTGCAATATATATGTTAAAACTAAAGGGAAAATGATTGACTGGGAATTTGTAATGTAACTATGAAGTAAGGATTCTTAAAACAGAGGAAACATATGGCAACGGAAAAGTCTAATAAATCTAGAACTAAAAGTACTAACTATGTCAGCAAAAATGAGTTGGAAGGGGGTAAAGGAAAGTAAAAGGTCACCCTAAAGGTCATTTGGGAAGGGGAATGGAATGGGGAATTAAAACATTCTAAAGCTTTCATCTAGGAGAGGGGAATAGAGTGGATTGGTGGAGAGTTTATTTGGTTTCTGGTTTTCATATAACTGTGGAGAAATATATGTCAGATAATGAGTATTAAAATAAAAATGCACATTATTTCCAGATTAACAAGGCACAAAAGGAAATAATAACAAATGGAAAAATGAAATTAAGAGTAATTTGAACAAATCAGTAAAAAAGAAAGGAAAGGGAAAGAGCAAACAACAAAATAAAATGATGAACATAAGGTAAAATGGAAGAAGTCCAATGAAGTATATCAGTTGTCACTCTGCACAGTGATATGAGGATTCCTCTTAAATAGAAGGAGTTTCAGACAGAGTTAAAAAGTAAAACTCAGCAATATGATATTTTGTAAAAAAAAACACATTTAAACACATTTATTTAACACATTTAAAAGAAATTACTACATATTTTTCTTGTTTCAGTGCTAAGAATTTAGAAATATAAATGTAAATATATATATGTCTGTCTGTCTCTATCTAACTATTAAGATAAACAAGAGCTAGGCATGATAAGTAGAAGTAAAGTCTAATTTTGTTCAAAGGTTGGATGATACACAGCTATTTAGCAGAAAAATATTTTCTTCACATTCCAGATAACTCCAGAGGAATATTTTCTTTGTGACATGCATGGCAATTTGGATATCTATCCTCATTACCCTTGCTTTGCAAATAAATTTTCGCAACGTAATGTGAATTTCGAGACAATTATTTTTCTTTTCAAAATAAGTTAAAAATAGTATGTTTAACTTGCCTTTTTTCTGAAAATAGGATGGTTTTACTTATACATTCTATTTTCTATGTTTGACAACTAAAATGACAGGAAAAACAAAGAAGAAAATGTAGTAAAGGCAGAAATGTCACAGTAGGAAAGTTTATCCAAATGAAAGTTAAAACTTGGAGATAAACAAGGGCAAATTCATACCTCAATATTTTACTGAGAATAACTTATTTGAAATGGTATAATTTGTAAATGTAAGGTTTTTAAGGTAAACTACAAAACCAAATCTCTTGAAATATGAAAAAAGAAAATACACTCTACCCTAAATGATATTTGATTACCATAAGAAAACTTATACAAAGATTGTCCTAAAAATATATGTATGCTTCTTTAAAAGATGAAGAAACAAATTAAACTACTATTGGACCTCAAGAATAGCAGAGATAAACTTTTTAAATTTCCTTTATAAATGATTGTTTAATCCCTTCAAATTATGTATTCTGAGACACTAACTGAAATCTTTTTTTAAAGTAACATTCTGGTATGGTGCTATCAATATCCCCACTTTCTAATAAAAATTTTATTGTTAATAATAGACCATCCAATTATTTTTATGTAGCAACAATAGTATATGAATACATAAGATGACAGATTACTAAATCATCCTTCAGATAAGTGTTCTCTGTTTCATGCATTTTAGGTAAATGAACAAATATTCTTATGGAAATGTACGCATGTGCCTGTAAAAGAAAGAAGAACATAGTAGCTAGAGCATACAAAACCAGGTTCTGGTTAAAAACAAATCACATTCGGTTTTAATATTCCAGTGACATACAAAATATCTTGAAAAATGATGTATGGCTAACAGATGATTTAAGAAATTTACCAGTCTACCTTCACTGAATTAACCTAGATGAAGAAACTGATTACAACTGAAATCTCACTTTCACTCCTGCATAACTTTCTCAAAGATTTGTTTGGAAATTGTCTCATGCTTAGTCACCCTCTAAATATGATTTTTATGAGCAAAAGCAGTTAGCTATTTTTGTGTTATGCAATATGGGAAAAGATGTATGAGTATTCCTTTTAGAGCAAAATAATTTAATTTTTATGCTTATTCAATATTAAAAATGTTCATTTTTATATTTTAGAATTGCCATATGGATGTACTTCACTAAAGATCCATTCCTACTGAAAGCCTAGAGAACTTTTGTTTACACTAAGAGGTAAAAGCAACAGAGGGTATTGTCTATGTGTATTTTATTTTCATTCTAGTTTTTGAACAGTAGACTTTGAACAGTAGACTAAGTAGATTTAGTCTACAGAAAAATAAAAACACAAAGGAGCAGATATAAAAAACTACCACAATACATATAAAATTCTCTTTTTCCAATCTTCTAAAAATAGATTTGATTATTTTTTATGTTTTTTATTTTATTTTTTTGTGGTACGCGGGCCTCTCACTGTTTTGGCCTCTCCCGTTGCGGAGCACAGGCTCCAGACGCGCAGGCTCAGCAGCCATGGCTCACGGGCCTAGCCGCTCCGCGGCATGTGGGATCTTCCCGGACCGGGGCACAAAGCCGTGTCCCCTGCATCGGCAGGCAGACTCTCAACCACTGCGTGACCAGGGAAGCCCAGATTTGATTATTTATTGAGAACTTTCAATGTGCAAGGCATTGTGCTCAGTGAATTATCTCACTTAATCCCCATAATACAATAGATCTATGCAGCAAGCAAATTATTCCCATTTTGCTAGTGAGGAAACAAAGTTGGAGAGGTCACATGGGCAGAATCATAGCTCAAGTCTGACTTCAAAGCTCTTTCCTCTAAAACAATATAAAAGTCATTTATCAAAAACATTTAACTCTAAGATGACAATGTGCAAAGTAGTCATTAGTGAATAGTATCCCAAAAGGTACATATACATACACACTCATACACACACACACACACACATCCTATAAGTGAAGAGGTCATCATGCTGAAAAGATACAATAACATCTCAGTCATCTGGAAGCATCAAAGACTTAGAAACTTTAAGTAAAAGAGATTTTTCCAGATAATTAAAACACAGCACTCTATTTATCATTTAAAATATTTAAAAGCATTTTTCTAAATACACATAATACATTTTCCTATATTCTTAACAGAATTAACATTTTAGAATAATATAACTTTTCTTGATAATGCAAATTTATTCTTATTAAAATTGGAATCTCTTCTGGTTAAAAAAATTCAGTGACTGTGCTGTAATTATAGCAGTGACCTTAGCTGTCAATGAGAGTAGTGCTATTTGCCCTTATTGTAATAGGACCCAGGTGACCATACTTTTTGACTTCTTAAATCTTTTCTAACATTTTCCTATTTCTTCTTATTAGTTGGCTACTGCAAACATGCCTACCTCTGCCTGATATGCCCCTCATTCCATTAAAAAAAAAAAAAACCCTAAACAACTACAGGTTGGGAAATAGAAAAACAAGTAGATCTTTTAATCCTTCCAACATCCTTCCTCTCTTCTATCTATTCACTCAACAGATATTGTGTGGCTATTTTAGGAGCCAGGCACTGTGCTAGATGCTGGTAAGAATTAGATTTTATGTTCTAACAACTATGAACATTACTGATAAACAATTTCTCCTGGGAATACTTTATTAAATCACCTAGCCGATGTTGATGCTGGTGGTCCAGGATCCACAGTTTGTTTAATACAATATTACAGGGAACTGAGGTAAAAATAATATCAATATTATACTGAAAAAAAGAAAGGTAAAGTTTGATACAAATTGGAAAAAGAAAAGAGAATGGCTGTGGCAGTTCAAGTATGAACTGGGTATGGGTTTGGGTGGAGTATCTCTCAGCATGGTTCATTTAGTACCTGTAAAATATCATCCACAATGCTTATTAATAAAATGTGGATTCCTCAGCCTTATCCCAGATCTACTGAATTAGAAAATGCGGGGCCTAAGCATGAGAATCTCCATTTCTAAGAAACTCATGTCTAAGATAAACAGCTACAACTGGAAGCTATGTTAGAAACAAAATACCCTTATAACTAAGACAAAATTGATTTTCTGGGACTTCCCTGGTGGCGCAGTGGTTAAGAGTCTGCCTGCCAATGCAGGGGACACGGGTTCGATCCCTGGTCCAGGAAGATCCCACATGCTGTGGAGCAGCTAAGCCCATGTGCCAGAACTACTGAGCCCGTGCTCTAGAGCCTGCGAGCCACAACTACTGAGCCCACGTGTCACAACTATTGAAGCCCGTGTGCTCTAGGGCCTGCATGCTGCAACTACTGAAGCCTGCACGCCTAGAGGCTGTGCTCCGCAACAAGAGAAGCCACCACAATGAGAAGCCCATGCACCTCAACGAAGAGTAGCCCTTGCTCGCCCCAACTAGAGAAAGCCTGCACGCAGCAACAAAGACCCAATGCCAAATAATAATAATAATAATAATAATAATAATAATAATAATAAAATAATAAAAATAGATTTTCTATCTTACATACATATGAAGGCTATTCTTTCATTCCTTCCTTAAAGATTTATGGAACACTCGTTATATGTCAAACAGGGTATCTAGATGTTCATAGTATAAAGATGACCAACAGATAGTCCCTAAACTAAAAAAGCTTAGAATCTAATGTTCTTAAAGACAGCAAAATCAATAGTCTTTTCACCTAATAAGCTCTAATTAATTTCTATTTTTGAACATGGACAAGTGATCACTGTAATTAGTTGATAGTATAACTTGACCCATAAATCCTCTTTAAAAATAGGAACAAAATAAGTCCTTTGCATGGCCTCTATACCACATTTTATGACTAAGAATTTCTCATTCATTTCTTACTATGAGGAAATAAGATGTTATGGATGAATGCAGTTTTCAGATAAGTGAAGCTTCACTTAATAATTGCCCAAACTATTTTGACTCTAATCACTTTTGGCGAGCTTTCTAAAATTTATTACATATTTTCTGGTCTCCTCAACCTTGCCCAGGAGAATCACTAATGATCATTAAGTGAGTAAATCCTTGCTGCTACTCACTCTGGAGTATGCTATATGAGAAAAAGCTGGAAAGCAAATCAAGGTCTGCAATTTGGCAGGTCCATCCTTTGGACGTTTGTTTGGACACTTGTATTTAACAACACTGTTTTCTCCTTGTACATTGTATTAATAGGCATCCCTGTCTCTCCTGACCAGGAGTCATAAGAACTTCTTTGGTATGATAATTTAACTGGTGGTTTATGAGGTAGATTCCTCAGTTCCCAGAGTAAATTTTGTTTATATCACACAGCTTATATTTTAAGTTAGACAATCTCAAACAAACATTTCAAATTTGATGAATTTTGATGGCATTTGCTATATACTGTGTCAACTTCTAGAAGTACAGTGTTTCTAACGAACTATGTAGGAAGAGTTGAGAGCTGTCAGAAAAACCAGAAGACGAACTTTATTTAACCAATTTCCCTAAAACTTATATTAACATTTTCTTAAAATAGTATACTAACATTTTTTTTTCAAAGTAGTTAAAATGGTTATAGTTCTCTCTTTTAGAAAATAATTCATGGGCTTCGAAACTATTATTTCCCTAAATGTTCAGAGACTTTGCTTGTAGATCCACGGAGCAAAGACTGTGCTCCATCCATAACAGAATTATTTCAAAGCCTACAGAAGCCACCAAAATCTCTGTGATGTCACAAAATTTCTTAAATTTGAAAACTATTTGAATCACATACATTTAAACAACAGGAAATTAAAACTTTCTGAAAGTGTCAGTTAGGGGGGTAGGTAGTCCAAATTTCAGAAGGCTATTAAATTATGTTTAAGTATTCTATAGATGTAAGTTAGCACATAAAGTAAAAAGAATGTAAAGTCCTGTATTATTTAATAATAAATTAAATATTAATACCAAATTCTACATTTGTCAAGTATTTAGTAAAATATATTTAATGTCTGAATTACCAATTTTTATAGCGTACAGCCACAAAAAAGCTATGGAGATATAGAACTAATGAGTTCTTCCCCAAAATTTCAATATTTTCATCAATCGCCAAGTTCTTAAAACTTATTACCAACAAAATACTTCTTTTTCTTTTTTTTTTTTTTGCGGTATGTGGGCCTCTCACTGTTGTGGCTTCTCCCGTTGCGGAGCACAGGCTCCGGATGCGCAGGCTCAGCGTCCATGGCTCACGGGCCTAGCCGCTCCACGGCATGTGGGATCTTCCCGGACCAGGGCACAAACCCATGTCCCCTGCATCGGCAGGCGGACCCTCAACCACTGCGCCACCAGGGAAGCCCCCTTTTTCTTAATGATCAGTGATACTTTCAATCCAGTGACAACTTTCTTTGTACACTGTGTCAGCCGTATTTCCACTGAGCCTATCTTTTAAGACATAACACTATGATCTGAGTCACTATTTTGGTTAGGAAGTCCCTTAAGTTTCCCTCAGCCATAGCTTGTGCTTTTTTGTTCAGGACTGCTGACAGTTCTTGGCTGCTTTTAATTCTCCTGAACTGTAAGATCTTCAAAATTGGGATGGGATAGCTAAAGCCATTTTGGAGATCATTATAAAAATGACAAAAAGTAGTCTGAAATTGATAGCCTAAAAAAAAAAGAGTTAAAGCTTCAACTCTTACAAGATCAAAACTTTATATCAAATCTTAAAATTGTGCTGATAGGAGCATTCAATTACATGCCAGACTTTTTTTTTTTTTTTTTTCTTAAGAAAACAGGAATTGCGCTGGTATCCTGAATAAGGATAAGTGCAAACACTTCATACACATGAAACCTATTAACTTTAAGGTTTTTCTAAGAGAGAGGTGGAAGTGAAGCTTCAGATATTTGCTGCTGGTAAAACAGTTTTCAGATATTTAAAGACTGACTCACTAGCAATACATGCATATACATGAATGTGTGTATCTGAGTTTGTCTGTATATGAAAATTTATACACTACTTTTTTGTGCTGATTGTCGTTTTCAGTCCATACATGGCTATGTGGTATGATGGAAAAAGGACAGGCCCATGAAGGAAGAAACTTGGGACTTAGTTTCTTATCCAATCCTAATTAACATGTGACTTTGGACAGACAAGTGTTTGTAATTGGCCTTCAGGATACCAGGACCTTTACTACCCAAAATACAGGTCTATTGTAAGGGTCAATAATATATGCACTGTATTATACACATGCAAAGAAATATATGTAGACGTGGTTTTTAAAGTACAGGTTCTCAACTAAAGTGTCACAGTAATTATTAATAATTAAGTACTGAAACTTGCAAAAAAATTTAAATTTATTTTTACTTTAAGGAATATTTAATACTATTGTTCAACTGTATATTATATTCTCTCTTTCAGTTAAGTGCATTCTGATATGCTTTTCTGAGTAAGGAATGTGCTGTACATGTGACTACTACCCATCATGTAGTCATGCTGGATAAGAGATTGTCAACTTCTATTTCAGTATAAGCAGTTAGGGGAAAAAAATGGTATTATCATTGTTCCTATTATTAACATAGCCCAGGTTAGAGCCCTCCTCTTAAAGCTGTAATTCATACGTCATTCTGAGAAACGTAAGCACAAAGGATTGCTTTGTTTGTTTTTTCCCTTTGGTTTATGTGTAAAGTATGGGAAGGAAGCATTTAGGAGTAAGCACTCAGTATATATAGTGAAATATAACAAGAACACCCTGGTTATCACATACGGAAGGTAATATTTAGTCATCTAATGACTAAAGTTATAGTTCTTTATCCAAAGCCTTTAGTAATTTTTCCTTTGTAAAGGTACCTACTTCTTGACCCGTAATTCTCAATGCCTTGGCTGGTAGATAACAGATCTCTTGAACACATTTTTATTTTAGTTACTGCTTCCTCTTAAGATGGCTAAAACCAGAAAAAAGCATGTACTTGTAATACCAACATATTTTTCATTTCCTTCTAAGCTAGTCATACAGCTTTGTAAATTTCTCTTTCCTTTCAGAATAACAAAAACCTTTCATAGCCAATATTTTTAAAACATTTGGAAACATTTTAGAAACAATCACAGCATTATTCATTCCTTCAATATTTACTGACCTATCAAGTACTGGCAACTACTCCTTATGCTAGCTACACAGTCCCAGATCTTAAGGAAGCCGAATATAAGAGATAGAAAAATAAATAAGGCATCCGCAGTACAATTATGATAAATGTTGAAAGGAGTTAAGCATAGGGGGCTATCGAGCAATGCTGGAGACACCCTTGAGGTTGAAGATAGTTTTCCAAGATGACAGCAAGGCTGAGTCCTGAATTCTTCATGGGCAAACAAAAACTGGGGTAGGATATTTCAAGTGGAGGGACTATCATAAGAATTTATATACTATATTACATCACATTTACTTTTTTAGAAAGGCCTAGATTAGAATATGGAAAATGAATTAGAAAAAGGCAAAAACCTCCACAGCCTAGAATAATGAAAATAAAAACAAAAATAAACAAATGGGACCTAATTAAATGTAAAACCTTTTGCACAACAAAGGAAACCATAAGCAAAATGAAAAAAACAACCCTCAGAGTGGGAGAAAATATTTGCAAATGAAGCAACTGACAAGGGATTAATCTCCAGAACATACAAACAGCTCATGCAGCTCAATATCAAATAAAACCAAAAAACCCAATCAAAAAATAGGTGAAATATATAAATAGATATTTCTCCAAAGACATACAGATGGCCAAAAACACATGAAAAGATACTCAACATGGCTAATTCTTAGAGAAATGAAAATCAAAACTACAATGAGGTATCCTCACATCAGTCAGAATGGTCATCATCAAAAAATCTACAAACAACAAATTCTGGAGAGGGTGTGGAGAAAAGGGAACCCTCTTACACTGTTGGTGGGAATGTAAATTGGTACAGTCACTATGGAGAACAGTATGGAGGTTCCTTAAAAAACTAAAAACAGAACTGCCATATGACCCAGCAATCCCACTACTGGGCATATACCCTGAGAAAACCATAATCAAAAAGAGTCATGTACCATAATGTTCACTGCAGCTCTATTTACAATAGCCAGGACATGGAAGCAACCTAAGTGTCCACTGACAGATGAATGGATAAAGAAGATGTGGCACATATATGCAATGGAATATTACTCAGCCATAAAAAGAAATGAAATTGAGTTATTTGTAGTGAGGTGGATGGACAAAGAGATTGTCATACAGAGTGAATTAAGTCAGAAAGAGAAAGACAAACATCGTATAATATTGCTTATGTATGGAATCTAGAAAAATGGTACAGATGAACTTATTTGCAAAGCAGAAATAGAGTCACAGATGTACAAAACAAACTTATGGCTACCAAGGGGGAAAGTGGGGGGTGGGATGAATTGGGAGATTGGGATTGACATATATACACTACTATATATAAAATAGATAACTGATGAGAACCTACTGTATAGCACAGGGAACTCTACTCAGTGCTCTGTGGTGACCTA
>RJWK010036966.1:0-21493 GCA_004363435.1 Platanista minor | reverse complement strand
GATGTATGTATGTTGTGAGATGCCCACTGCAGTATGGCTAGCCAACAGCTCTGTCGCCTCACATACTTGTCATCTCTTCCTGTGCTGAGAACACTGAAGACTGGCTTCCTCAGGAACTTGGCAGTCCATGAGACAGCATCGTGAACGACCATCCCCGTGCTGTACAGTACATCCCTGGAACGTCTTCGTCTCATAACTGGAAGTTTCTACCCGTTGACCGACATCACCACATGTCCCATAACCCCCAGCCCCTGGCACCCACCGCTCTATTCTGTCTCTATCACTTAGGATTTTCTTTTTCGATTCCACATAGGAGTGAGATCATACAGTATTTGTCTTTCTCTGTCTCACTTATTTCACTTAGCATAATGCCCTCAAGATCCATCTATGGTGTTGCAAATGGCAAGATTTCATTTTTTTTTCTTTTATAGCTGAATAATATTTGTGTGTGTGTGTGTGTGTGTGTGTGTGTGTGTGTGTGTGTGTGTGCATCGTACCTTTATCCCTTTATCCATAGCTGGAGCCTTAGGTTGTTTCCCCATCTTGGCTATTGTGAATAAGGCTGTATTGAATAAGGCTGTATTTCTCTGAGATCTTGTTTTCATTTCCTTTGCATGTATACCCAGAAGTGGAACTGCTGGACCGTATGGCAGTTCTAGTTTTAATAGTTTGAGGAACCCCCAAGCTGTTCTCCACAGTGGCTGCACCAATTTACATCTCTAACAGCAGCACGCAAGGGCTCCTTTTTCTCCACACCCTCACCAACGCTGGTTATTTCCTGTCTTTTTGGTGAGAGCCGTCCGAACAGGTGTGAGGTTGTGTCTCGCTGTGGTTTTGATTTCCATTTCTTTGATGATTTTCATGTACCTGTTGGCTGTTTGTATGTTTTCTCTGTAACTCAATGTCTTTTCCTGTCCCAACCCACCAAAGGTATACGACTTACGGCTTGTGGGCGTGAGCGCCCACTAGTGGCGGCTTGGGAGCTACGCGAGGATCTTCATGATGGGAAGTTTTAAAAGTTTCCCACGTGTACTTCCCCTGAGATTGGTCACCGCAGAGCAGTGAGGTTAAGGTCGACTCCAGTCAAGAGTTTGGAATACCTTCTCTAATCTTTGCCTTCTGAATACTAAGAAAAAAAAGGGAGGTGATGATTTAATCATGTTCTGTGTCACCCCTGAGGACAGACATTGGGACCAAGGGGGTAAAAGTTATACAAAGGCAAATTTTGATTTATTATTAGAAAACAGGTTTTAAAAACTGCTGTTAATTACCATTGGAATGTCGCAATTCGTTAAATCTTGACTTCCCATCCCTAGACATACGATAACCTTCCGGATACACCAAGATGGGTTAAAGGCCTTAGCCTTGCTTTAAATGCCTCTCCTTTGTACTCCATCCTGTTTCTAGAATGTTCTAGATATTTGTATTTTGGCTGTCTTCCACACTAGCTTGTCAGTCTTTTAAGGACAGAGATTAATCATGTCTTACTGACCTCTGTATTCCTAGCATCCAACACAACTTTGGGGTACATCAGAGTTACTGAAAAAAAAGAAATATATCCTTGAATGGAAATAGGACCTGTGAGGTTGCAGGAGGGCAGTCATACTAGTTGAGACGTAGTACTTGATTAGCTTAAAGATCCTTTGCAATTTTAAGATTCTCGGAGTCTGTTCCCCACCAAAGATTATGATGTAACGCATCATTACCAAGTTAGATGCTTTGAACGGACACTCCAATAGATTTGAATAGAGTCACTCCTGCTTTCCAGTTTTACAAATTCCTGATTCATGTTGTGATCAGACAGTCATGAAATGACTTGTTGTGGGCACGGATTAGAGCTTAAATATCCTGGAAGAGACCACAGCCAAGCACTCTGTTTTAATCAGCTTAGCTTGCTGGCGATACACCACAAAGCTGAGGAAACAGAAATTACTTCCATGAAAAAAATTCCAAAATCCAGTATTACCAAATTACTGTCTTTGCTCTAAAGATAGCAAAGGAAACCAGCACCTACTTGCTATCCTAACTTTTTTCCTCTAATTTCATTTCTGGCTGTTGGCCTATTCCCTTGACATTTATATCAGATTGACTGGATTCCATATTCTAGGAATATCATTTTTTTAAAAAAAATCACTCCATTCTGTCATTTGGAAAATCAGTCCAAGTGTCAGTCATCATTTTGCAGGACTGCTGCCTGACCTGTGGGATTCTCGAAGCCAATGCTGTTGATGCGGAGGGAGCCCCTGTTATATCACGGGGTCAAGAATTTACTGGCGTCTTTTTACTTCCCGGTTCCCAGCCACATCCTGAAAACTAATCAAGAACAAGTCTTGTGAATTGCCCTTTTACTTTAATCTTTGAGCACTTCACAGCATCAGCCATTTAATTCTACGCCCCCTTGATAATTCAGTCTTCATTTACAGAACTGAGGAGGAAGAGTAAGAGTGAGCGCTACTCACAGAGCAAGGAGATCTGTCCCTCCCTCTGTCCTTTCTCTCTTTCTCTCTCACACGCACACACACGTCTGTCTTCACAAATGACGTTTCTCCGTCTTGTTGAATGAATAACACTTCTAGCAGAAGATGATGCCTTTGAGATCAACAGAGGTCATTCTGTTTTTTAATTGAAATACAGTTGATTGACAAATTGTGTTAGTTTCAGCTGTACAACATAGTGACTCAGGGTTTTGTTTTTTTGCAGATTATATTCCATTATAGGTTATTACAAGATACTAGGTATAATTCCCTGTGCTATACAGTAAATCCTGGTTGCTTATCTATTTTATACATAGTAGTTTATATCTGTTAATCCCATGTCCGTAATTCCCCCCCACCCCAATTTGGTAACGACTAGTTTGTTTTCTATATCTGTGAATCTGTTTCTGTTATGTATGTACATTCATTTGTGTTATTTTTTAGATTCCACACATAAGTGATATCACACAGCATTTGTCTTTCTCTGTCTGACTTATTTCACTAACCTTAATGTTCTCTAAGTGTATCCACGTTGCTGCAAATGGCATTATTTCATTCTTTTTTATGGCTGAGTAATATTCCATTGTGTGTATGTGTGTATATGCACACACACACACACACACACACACACACACACCCCACATCTTCTTAATTCAATTCTCTGTCGATGGGCACTTGGGTTGCTTCCACGTCTTGGCTAGTGTAAGTAGTGCTGCACTGAACATAGGGGTGCACGTATGTGTTCAAATGAGAGCTTTCTCCTGACACATGCCCAGGAGTGGAATTGCAGGGTGATATGGTAGCTCCGTGTTTAGTTTTTGAAGGAACCTCCATCCTACCCTTCACAGTGGCTGCACCAGTTTACATTGCCATCCACAGTGTCGGAGGGCTCCTTTTCTCCACACCCTTGCCAACGTTTGCTATTTGTGGAAAAGGTGGTTATGTGTAGAGAAGGTTAGGAGCTTGGCTCCTTCTGTGGAATAATCGCCACATACAGGGCCGTGGTATCAACGAGACCTCTCCTGAGCGTGCAGGTCTCAATGGCTGTCCTCTGCCCCTTGCGTACATCACCTGCGCACCCCGACTTGGCGCGCTTTCTCTGCTGTCCGCACCGCGTGTCCCTCCAGGTGGACAGCGACCTGCGCAGGAGCATCTCCTGACTTCCTCACCCTCCCCAGCACCCCTGACTGGGAGGTCTTCCTTCGGGACCAGCAGCTTGTCTGCCCCTGACTCCGAGAAACAGAACGCCTCTCCTCAGGCTCAGCAGCAGCTCTCTGAGTGCAGGACCTCACTGCTGCTCTCGCGGAGCGAAGTGGCTCTCTGAAAAGAGAGCTATTGGGAACATGTGTCCAGGGGCCAAAGACGGGAAGTTTTAGAAGAGGAATGCATGTCAGTTTCAAAAGCTAAAATCTCCGGAGCTTGCTAGTAATATTTATGGAGCACCTAACTGCCAGAAGTCCAAAGCTTTCTTCTCATATAATCAGATAACGCCTGGCATCAAAACATTGCTGTGAGATGGCCAAGGGGTGTCTATTATCCCCATTTTCCCACAAAGGAAACCGAGACAAAAGGTTTAAGTGGCTTTGCCCAGAAGGACAGAGAAAAATTAGAAGGAGCATCAGAAATAGAAGAGAATTGCTCAGTTTAGACTGTGTTATATTAGACAACTTTGTGAAATAAATACTTTGATAGGTATATTTGTACGCATAAATCAATCTGTCACACACACACACACACACACACACACACTTCTGTTCCGCAGCTGGTAGAATATGCTTGATCTTGTAGTATTTACTCTCAAGACACAAATTACCTGAATGAAAATCCCTATATCCTCGACTGAGCGCTCACCTTCCTAAAAGTCACAGATTCTTAGGAATCAGATCGCAGCAATCTAGTCCTTTCTATGGTAGCTCCTACTTGGGTTCTTTTGAAATCATGTGTGTAGTTTTGGAGCTCTTGAAGAATCCAAAGAATCGCTCTAGACAGGGTCAGCCGGAACACGCTCTAGAGAAAGGAAGCCGCAGACCGATTCCCTCCCGGGAGGAAGTGCAGGGAGCGAGCGCTGCAGGACAGGGGAGGGGCTGCCGCCCAGCCACTCCTCCTTCCCACGTGCCCCTCCCCACACACTTCATGCCCTAGAACGTCTCCTGCTGATGGAGTGAGGAGAGAGATGCTGAGCCCTGAAAGCAGTCCTTACGGGAGGAAAGGATGGCTAACAAGATGTGCTTTCACTTGTGATGGAAAGAAAGGAAAGGAGAGAGGGAGGGAGGGCAGGAGAGAGAGAGAGAGAGAGAGAGTGGGAGGAAGGGAGGGAGGGAGGGAGACAGGCAACAGAATGGCAACAATATTGTCAGCATCCTTAAGCTGTTGGGTGTTTCCACTGCCAGACACAGTAGCTGAAAAGCTCTTTCTCACTGACCATCCTCAGTCAGTGTTTGAATTTGTAAAACAAAATCTCGGGACTTCCCTGGCGGTCCAGTGGTTAAGACAAGTGCGGGTTCGATCCCTGGTTGGGGAGCTAAGATCCCACATGCCTCGTGGCCAAAAAACCAAGAAACATAAAACAGAAGCAATATTGTAACAAATTCAATAAAGACTTTAAAAAGGGTCCACATCAAAAAAAATCTTAAAAAAATAAAAATAAAAACAAAATCTCAAAACCAAACTCATGATTTCGTTAAGAGAACGTTCTGTTGTTTCACAGGCAACACAACTGGAGGGAAGTAAAGATCTTGGAAGAAAATTAGACATTTCCGCCCCCCTCTCGTGAGTACTTCCTCAGCATCTGTGTGCATTTGGCATGGTCTCCAGGGGGCTTCCGAACACGAGGGAGAAGTGTCCTCAACTGCCTGGACTGTTAGGTTAATGAATGACTGTGTTAACAACGGGATCCAAAGGGCTCTTTTCACTGCACCGTTATCCACCTAGTGAGCAGTTTCTAGTGCGGAGTCTTCATAACCAGGGTCTAAGCACTGATCACGGTTGCATTGCTAATCCGCCACTGTACTTGTTTAAAACATTTAATCAGATCCCAATTCCAGGTTCTCTATGGCAACAGCACCCACCCTCTTGGATTGCCCTTGAGCTCTACTGAGCATTGAGTTAGCAACCCTACCTCCTGCATCCCTGAGAGGGGGCGGGGAGCAGAGGCTGGTCACATGTTGGCGGAGCAGTGCGCTTCAGGCTTGGGTGAATGTCAGACGGGCCTGGGGAGGTTTTAAACAATCCTGATGTCCAGGCCCCACTGCACAGCCCCAGCTCAGAATCTCTGTAGGTGGGATCCAGCATCCGTCTCGTTTCAGGCTCTCCAGCAGGTTTGAGAAACTCCCGCAAGACTGCTGTGCTGTTTGTTTCTATCAGCAGCATCTTTGGTTGAAGGCTTAGGGCCATCCCCCTGGAATCCCTTGAGACAACAACTGTTCCTTGTGTGATGGTGTGAGGCTCTACACCTTGTTGACAGAGCAGTGGGTCAAATTTAAGGCTTGTAATGTGGTTGGACGTAGGGAGTTGCACTTGGGTTCAAACTTCAGGGTGCAGCATCCACATGTTGGGTTGGTGGCAGCATGCACAGCATGGCGTGTGATCGAGATGGTGCAGAGCCTTGGCCCTCAGGGCCTATGAAGAGTGAATGAAGGAGTGGAGAACGTGGGGCTTGGGGGACAGCAGATTTGTGTGGGAAGACGTCCTGAGACCTAGAAGGGGTACCCCATGAAACGGGAGGTGATTTGTCTTCTTTCACGCTCGACCGTGAGCATCTTGAGTTGTTCTCCAATTGCTCTAAAAATGCCAGTGGGCCCTCGACAAATATGTCTTCAGGGACTGTTCCAGAGGAGAGGCTACTGGGAAGCATGGCGGCCGTGAGGATGTGAGCGTCAGCACATGACTGGGGTGAACTTTAAATTCCTTGTCAATCATCGTTCAGTGCGCAGATGTGCGGAGGGGCGTGGTCCCCGCTCATGAGTTTGCCCGGGTCCCTCAGAACGCGTCAACCCACACTGCATCCTCACTTGCTGTTTGCTCTCTACCCCACTGCCTTTGTGGACCCAGGGGAGGGGAGGGGAAGGGAAGGGTGAAATTCAGTATGATGGTTTTTTTCATTATCCCAAACGTTTGAGCCTCCCTACAGAGGCACGTTAAAGTTCGACCTTGGGACATCCAGGGGACGCAACTCTTCCAGCTTGAACTCTACATACCTGGAATGTCGTCTTCTTCTTCTTTGTTAAAAATGTGGATATTGTTCTCACCCAGTACAAATAAATGCCACAGAAGATGGAGCCTTCTCCGAAGTCCCCTCCAAAGTGGGTAATGTCGCCACGCCAGTGATATTCCTAACAACAAGGTTACTTATACGCTCACTTTGGTTCTCCATCTACAGCCCCTTGCTGGAGTAATTCATATTTTTTAGAGTCTGTTGCCTGCAGTTTTTTCATTCTGTCTGTATGGCCACAGAATTAACGGTCTACCCCTTACAGCTAAACAAATACCGTCTTTAGTGTACTTCCTTTTAAGTGGTAGATGATGCACGTGTTTTCTTCAAACTGTCTTTGCTTTGCTTTTTTACAGAGAGAATAAAAAAAAATTCTTCACCATCCTAAGTATCTACCCCGCCCCCGAAGGTACTCCCTCACAGCTTTCCTCAAACTATCAAAATTTTCTCATTTCCTTCATAACTTAGGATCGTGACCCTCTGTTCTTCTGAATCACAGGAAGACTATTCCAAACCCCTTCCACTAAGGAAAGTTCTCCAAGTCCCAACTTCAGAGACACACAATACCCAACATTTACATGATGTAAATGTTTTTTATTTCTGCCTGTATCAGATTTTGTGTGAGGACCCTAAGGCTTTTTTATCTTGCTTCGCATCTTTCTGAAGTTATTTCACATGTGATGCAGGGGGATTCTGTTTTTCTTAATAAGATCATAGGTGATTTTATTTTAAAAATCTGTTTCATTAGTTTCAAGGATGCCTCTTTCTGCTTCTACCTCTCAACAGAGTCGTGGAACCACGTATTAAAAAATGTTAACAGTTAAATAGCGATTTTTTTTCTTGACCTGACTGGTGTTAGGCTACATTGCAAACTCCTCAGTGAGAGACGAATTGTTTTCTTCCTCCTAAATTATTTATACCCATTGCCCCAAGTGTTAATTTCAGTGTTGCAGGACCACAGGGTCAGGTTATTTGGGTAATAACCTTGGAATGCAGGACTTGTCTTTAGGCTTGATTCATTTTTTGATTGTCATTTTAAGGCATGGTTTTATTTTATTTCATTTTAAATCTTGGGTCATGGTGAAGAAAGAGCACCATTTTAATGTTTGTCTCCCGTTTTGTTACTCTGGGCCCAGAATTTGCAAGAAACAGCAGTACAAATAAAGCGGTTATGGAAGCATTTTCTTTTACCTCCAGTGGAAAAAAACAGAGATCAAAAATCGCTTTTAATGGGGTTAGAGAGAGAGAATGTGCTGTTAGCGTAGCCGCCTGGTGTTGGCACAGAGGACAACCTATTTCTGAGGGTTTCCGAGTCTTGCCAGGATCATGTAAATGTTCCTTGAACTAAATTTAAGTAGTGCCAACATTAAGGCAACATCAGATAAGATAGGAAGTCTCGATTTAGAAGCGATTCACTGCCTTGGGATTCTATTTGAAAGCGATTGCTTTTTTTTCCCATTGAGTCTTATCATAGTTTAAAATTTCATTGTACATCTGTAGCCCTTGTGTACCTATCAGACTTTGGCTTTTAGATGTCTTTCTGGGGTTTCAAAGATAATCATTCATTAATGATAAAAATCCCCTCGGTCCTTTTACATCTGTCACGGCAGCTCCGTGACGACCCTCACTTAATCCAGAATGGAGATTAGAGAACTAACCCTGAAGCCTGTCTGCAGAGTCAGTCCCAAAGCTGGCATCAGATCTTGGACCTCTGCGCCTGCTTCTCTGCCAGATGATTTGCCTGCAGGGGGAAATGGGGAGTGGTTGAAGCTAAGTCCCCTGCTTGCTGGGCCCCTATGGGTGAATCTCGTGAAATGAGCAGGGTACGGTGGGCAGCACAGGTGTCGTCTGCGATGCCTCATGGCTGGGAAGACCATTCAGTGACGAGAGGGAGGTTGCCAAGCAGGCGTTTCCCTTCACAGCCTCAGGCGTTGACCCCAGTCTGTGGCTGGTGTTGTAGTAGCTGAGGGTGGTGTGTGTCTGCACTGCTGTGTACTCTGTGTATGATGTCACTGACCCTCACGGTGATCCTGTGGGGAGACTGAGGCACGCCCTTACGCGACGGAGCTGGGATTTGACCCTCGGGCTTTGGAGCCCTCTGTCTTGGCCGGTATGCCTTTCTCTGCCTTCTGCCAGCCAGCTCTTAGAGGGTGACCATGGCATGTTCGAAATACCTTTCCGCAATTTAAGGCACTGTCGTCAATTTCAGTTCCCTCCTTCCAGCCTCCTCCAGGAGGAGTGAGAGTAAAATTCCCGAGTCAGAGAACAGTCTGGACACGGCTCTTGCCCTCGGACTCTCTGTGGCTTCCAATGAAATCGAAAGTCCATCTTGGGCCAGACATTCAAACCCATCCCATCCATGGTCTGACTCAGACTCACATTTCCAGATTTAATGTTTCACGCAGCTTCTCGTGGACTCAGGGACCCAGCCTTACTGAACCATCACTAGTATTGAAAGATACACCCCCCCCCCAACTCAACAACCAGAAAACAAACAACCTGATTAAAAAGTGGGCAAAGGGCTTGAATAGACATTTCTCCAAAGAAAATATGCAGATGGCCAGAAAGCACATGAAAAGATGCTCCACATCACTAATCATCAGGGAAATGGAAATCAAAGCCACAGTGAGATACCATCCCACGCTCACTCACTCCCAGGGATGTGGAGAAATTGGGACCCTTGTGCGCTGTTGGTGGGAATGGGTAATGATGCCGGTGCTGTGGAAAACAATTTGGCAGTTCCTCAAAATATTAAAAGAGAATAACCACACGATCCGGCAATTCCACTTCTGAGTATTTTCCCAAAGAAATGAAAGCAAGGTATCCGTGAGATATTTGCACTCGTGTTCATAGCAGCCTTTTTCACGATAACCAAAAGGTGGAAACAACCCAAGTGTCCATCAGTGGATGAACGAATAAGCGAACTGTGATATATACACACAATAGAATATTATTTAGCCTTAGAAAGGAAGGAAATTCTGACACATGCTACAACATGGGCAGACATGTTGAGGACATGATGCCACGTGAAATAAGCCAAGGAATATTGCGTGATTCCACTTATACAGTTTGAGGCACCTGGAGTCGTTCAAATTCACAGACACGGGAAGTAGAAGGGTGGGTGCCAACAGCTGGGGAGGGGAAGTGGGGGTGATGTTGTGTAACAGGTGCAGAGTTTCCGTTTTGCACGAGATGAAAGATATTCTGGGGATGGTTTCACAACAGTGTGAGTGTTCTTGATACTTCTGAAGCGTGCACTTGAAAACGGTGAAGAGAGTAAATCTTATGATTTGTATACTTCAGCAAAATTTTAAAAATTTTAAAGAGTTCCCCCTCTCCTCACTTCAGTGCCTCTGCTCATTATGACCTTTCTTCTTTCGATGTCCTTCCTTGTAGAATCTTTCCAACTCCTAAAGGTCTATTTCAAACGTGACCCTCAAACGTGATCCTCTCCGCGAAAGTCCTTTTTTTTTTTTTTTAAATACGTGCAGTTTATTGTGTGTCAGTTTTGTTTGTTTGTTTGTTTGGGTTTTTTTTTTGGCAGCGCTGCATGGCACGTGGGATCTTAGCTCCCTGACCAGGGATCGAACCCTCACCCCCTGCATTTGAAGGGAGGAATCTTAACCACTGGACCACCAGGGAAGAGCCCGAAATAGTCCTTCTTTGCAAACAGCTGAATTGAATAGTACTTTCTCTGAATGGCCGTCAGCTCATGTAGGTTTCAGTCATAGCCCTGGACACAGAAGTCTGTGTCTTATTAGTGAGTGCTGGTCCCGGCAGGTCACGCCGACCACCCCCTACTGGCCCCAGCAAGACTGTCACCTCCATAGCGATAAAAGTCACGATTTCTTCCACTTTGTATCTAGCACTGGGGCACACATCATAAGCACTCAGACTGAGTAATTTGACGGCTCCCTTCCTTTTTTTCTTTTTGCCGGAACTTTGGGGAAGATATTGGAATTATCTCCCGTGCTTATGAGATTTTGCCTTCTTTCCGTGTTGGGCCACATAGGGTCTCTCATTTAGCAATTTAAATTTGGTGGAAGGACCTCAAACTGGCATGAAGCTGTTTGAATGAATCGAGATAAGCTCCTTTCTGAAGAAAGAACTTTCTGACCTCTTAATACTTCTTTCATACCCTAATCCTTAAATAATGTTTCTAGCAATAATTCCATTTTCCACATATGTAGCAGAATACCTGGGTATCATCAAAATATAAAATCACTGTTTTTCAAATATTATTAGGTTTCTGTTTAATGTGGAGTAATAGCTCCGTCAGGAGACCAGATATAGATATATGGTTTATTTAAGGAAACAAAAGACAAGCCTTTATTTATGATCCTCACGTTGTGGTAGGTTCTGTATGTTGTATAGGCAATTTGTGAAAAATGGGCTAAACGTTAGGGTGGGATGAACAATTTCATCTCAGTCTTTGTTTATAAGTCTGTGTTTATTCATTGTTCGGAAGGCACAAGCAGCCTTCTCGGTAATGCTGCCTGGCTCCAACTTGATAGATCTGACTCACAATAAACATTCATCATGCCATTTTTTTGGTGTTTGAATAAGTGATTTTTAGAATCATTGAAAAATGTCTTTTTGTCTTACTTTTTTTTTCCACGGTCATCATTTTTTAAGAAAATTGGTCCAGGTCTTGCAATAGATTATTCCAGATCTCCTACACCGCCCCCCTCCCACTGTTTCCAGATATTTTAAGCTGCATTTATTCATTCTCACATGAACTCAAGGAACGTCTTTCTGCACGGACCTGCCGTACCCGATCTCGTATTTGAACGTGTTCTTTCCGTTTCCTTTCCTTTATTCTCTAGCGTTGCACTGTCTGGTCCCGGATTCAGTGCGAGATCTGCGTGGCTAAATTGGGTCGTTGGCAGATGTGTTCTCTTTCTAAGTTCTGAGACTGGCTTTCCTCCCCTCCCGTCTCTCCCTTCAAGGATACAGTTGGTTTTCCTTTCACCTTGGTCTTCCTGCACCTGTGTTGCCCGTCCATTTGGACCCTGTCCAAAGCTAACATTTTCTGTACTTCCTGGGAAGTAAGAGAGTTCTGCAGCCACGTGTCAATGCAACTGAGTTCCCTTCTTGGCAGTCTTTAGCCAACAAGAGTGTAAGAAAGAATCTCAGTCCTTCAACACAAAATGTGCAGGTGGAAATACTGACATTTGAGGCTGGCTTGAACGCCTGTCACTTCTTAGAAGAAAATTGGTAATAATTTGCTTCTTGTCCTTAACTTTCTCAGGAATCATGGGGATTGTTCAGAGCTTTAAAGGAAGTAACACGTGTGTAGTTAGGGTTGTTACCGATACGTCGTTGACTGACTCCCCCTTTTCTTTTTACCCCCAAGCAAATTGATGTATGTGAAGTTAAAAATATTAATATTTGTAGACCGACTGTAATTTATCATCAAAATTGGGAGTGAAAGGGGGCATCAGTAATAGTTATCAGGACAGCAAGGATAAACCAGTGTCCCTGGCAAACCCATCCAGACAGCTTCCTCAGCTATGACCTAACTCAGCTGCCCGGAGACCAATTTCTAGATACTCTAACTGAAGTAGCTAAAAAAAGTCATAAAGCTTTACGGAGAAAAGAAGCTATAAATCTTGGTTGTAGTGACTTTATCTCTGTGGGGATGCATGCCAAAAACTGCCTGAAAAGAAAATTTGGGGGAGCTCTTCACATCCTACAAAGTTAGTTGAATGCAGTTTCAACTGGTGGAAAAAATGCGAGTCAACACAGAAATAAGCAGAGTAATTCATTCATTCATTCCTCTACAAATATGCCAACCTACCCCTCTGTGCTAGGAGTTCCCACTCAAGAGAGGGAGAAAGATAAGCCAGCAGTTATAATATCCTGCGATGAGGGCTGTGTTGTTTTTTTTAAATAATAGATTTATTTATTTATTTTTATTTTCGGCTGCATTGGGTCTTCGTTGCTGCGCGCAGGCTTTCTGTAGTTGCAGCGAGCGGGGGCTACTCTGCTTTGTGGTGTGTGGGCTTTTCATTGTGGTGGCTTCTCTTGTTGTGGAGCACGGGCTCTAGGCGGACAGGCTTCAGTAGTTGTGGCTCACAGGCTCAGTAGTCGTGGCTCACGGGCTCAGTAGTCGTGGCTCACGGGCTCTAGAGCGCAGGCTCGGTAGTTGTGGCGCACGGACTTAGTTGCTCCGTGGCATGTGGAATCTTCCCGGACCAGGGCTCAAACCCGTGTCCCCTGTACTGGCAGGCAGATTCTTAACCACTGCGCCACCAGGGAAGCCCAAGGGCTGTGTGTTTTTTAAGCCAGCATTTGTGGGGATTTGTTACAGCAGCAGGAGGAAACTAATACAGGTTGATGAAAGCTTCCCAGAGGATCTGCACTTTGGTGAACAACATAGAGATGGGCCAGACAGGAATAGTCGGGAATTCCAGGGGGACCCAGCACAGACCTCTGCCCAAGGCAGAGTGGAGAGGGCTGAGATTAAGGCTGCAAAGTGAGTTAGGAGGCCACGGCACCCACTGAAGTCAGAAATGTAAAGGCTTTAACTAAGCTCGGTGAGGAGGATGGACAGACAAAGATTAAGAAACAATTTACATCAACACAACGGTCTCCCTACAGCATAATTCCTCCAGGGTGGATACATAATAGTGACTTGGGCCTTAAAGGAGACTTCGGAAATATATATGTTTCTGAGAGAGAGAGAGAGGGAGAGAGTTTAAACCAAGTTGAAAATTTGGTCGTGTACTTTATCACGTATATCATCACGGGCAAATTACTTAATCTATTTATATTACCCACATCTGTAAAGGGGGACAGGCCCACTCATAATGCCTATATCTTAGGCTTCCTTGAGAATTTTACAGCGTGCTACAGAAGCACTCACTAAACAAAGAAAAGCTACTTATTACTTATGCTTAATAAATAGCATATCCAAGTCTGCAAGAGTGAGAAAGGATTTTTTTTAGTCGTCTTTGCTCTCAGAATTGTTGTTGACTGAGAATGCACAAAAGCAGAGCTATAGAGAGGGACTGTGCATCATTATTATAATTTTACACTTTTAGATGGATGGAAGAGTAGGATTGAAATTTGACTTACCCTGTTGGATCAACAGCTATTTTAGGGCATCTCCAAATGCCCCGCACACCAGGCTGAGACACAAAATGGGAGGCTGAGTTCCTGCTCTCTGCACAATCTCCAGCCACTTGAGAAGAGAAGCATGCAAAGAAAATAATTTCTATTTATTTATTGTTTGTAACACAAGTCATCCATTCTCATCGTAAAAAGCTTGGAAACATTAGGACATCATGTAAAACTATAAATCACCAATAATTCTACCATCTGGAGATCATCCCTGTTAACATTGTTGCTATTTTGAAGTCTTGCTGAAGTTTTCAACCTCTCCACAAATCTCTTCCCTATCTACCCCAATCCCCCTTTCAAAAAACCCAGCAGGTATGTGCTCATCGCCTAGGCAGAGAAATATAAAAGAATGGCATGTACTGAAAAAAATTCTTTCCTTTGCTTTTTAGAAGCCTAAAAAAACATCAGGGACCTGGACCACCAATGGCATCATACGAGGGGACTTGAGAATAGAAAATGTATATGTGTGTATGTGTGTGTGTATATATATATATATATATATATATCTTGGTTAGGACTTCCCTGGGGGCGCAGTGGTTTAGAATCTGCCTGCCAATTCCGGGAAGTGGGTTCAAGCCCTGATCCGGGAACATCCCACTTGCCGCAGAGCAGCTAAGCCCATGTGCTACAACTACTGAGCTTGTGGCCACAACTACTGAAGCATTTGCACCACAACTGCTGAAGCCCGCGTGCCCTAGAGGCCTGTGCTCCGCAGTAAGAGAAGCCACTGCAGTGAAAAGGCTGAGCAGTGCAAAAGAGTAGCCCCCGCTCACCACAACTAGAGAAAGCCCGCGTGCAGCAACGAAGACCCAACGCAGACCAAAAAAAAAAAAAAAAAAAAAAAAAAAAAAAAAAAAAAAAAAAAAAAAAAAAAAAAAAAAAAAAAAAAAAAAAAAAAAAAAAAAAAAAAAAAAAAAGAATTTCTGGACTGTGTAAATAGGCTCATATGTTGTCTTCTACTTTTTTATGGTTTCCCATTAAGTATGGTTTTACATTAAATATTGAATCTTTGCAAAGTAAGTGGTTAATGAATTGGGAATAACAACACTTCAGCCACTATCTCAAAGCGCAAGGTTGCCGGCACCTCCTGAATTCCACCCTGTTCCATCTACCTCTCACCATTAAGTCTCCCCGATTTTTGTTATTGTGGGGAAAATTGCATAACCACATGACTCAGCAATTCCACTCCTAGGTATATGCCCAAGAGAAATGAAGACATCTACACACACACAGAAAAAAACTCGGATACAAATGTTCATTGCGGCATTATTCACAAGAGCCAAAAGGTGGAAACAACCCAAATGTCTATCAATGGATGACTGGATAAATAAAATGTGATCTGTCCATACAGTGGAATATTATTCAGCCATAAAAAAGAATGACGCTCTGACATGCTTCAGTGTGGATGAATCAAGAAAACATTATGTTCAGTGAAAGAAGCCAGGCACAAAAAGAACACATATTGTGTGAGTCTGTTTGTTTCCAATGTGCAGAATAGCAAATCCACAGAGAGAGACATTAGATGAATGGTTATCTAGGACTGGAGGCACATCTGGGTAGGGGTGATGGCTACAGGGAGCAGGGTTTCTTTGTGGGGTGATGAAAATGATGTAAAACTGGCTGAGGTGATGGTTGCAAAACTCTGTGAATCTTCCAGAAGCGACTGACTTGTATACTTGAAATGGGTGGATTTTATGTGAATTGCATCTCAGTAAAGCTGCTGTTTTTTTTTTTTTTTTAAAGAAAAGTAAAATATGTAGTGCTCTAAGTGCTATGCAGAAAAATTAAATGGGAAATGTGTTAAGGAGTTTTACTTGGGTTAAATTTTAGTTCAGGGTTTTCCTACCGTTCTCTAAATTCCTATAAATAAGTAAAAGAGTCCCTGAATCAGAGTCAACTAGTAACATGCGGCGAGATACCCACCCCTCTTCTGCTACATTAATTGAATTGTTTCACCACAGGCTTGAAAAACACCCACATTCTTTTGTCCTCCAGGAATCCCAGGGTTTGACCAGGAGAACACCACCTGTAAATCCATAGAAAACCCTGCCTCAAGGACCAGAATTCTATCTAAGCACTTGCTGAGTTCCACAGTTTGCTTACCCAAGGGCTCTGCTTCGCCAGCATAATCCCAGAAACACATGAACAAAGATTGGGTGGTTTAATAGCAACGGGCCCACTGAATCCACAGAATGGAGAAATCAGTACCTTTCTGGCCGTTACATCCTTGTTACATGTCCTCGCTTTCTGCCTATTAAAGGGCTAGTGTATTTTAAAATTAATGTGCTTGGTACCTCTCCAAGTTCTATTTTAAGAGTGCTTTTGGTGTGTCAAAAGCCTTCAGGAAGTTGTCCCCAGGCTGGCCACTCTGGAGGCGGCCTCGTCCCTGTAGAGATGCTGGGAGCCCCCCACCCCGCCCGCCACCGGCAGCAGCAACCCAGCTGCCCCACCAGCTGGCCTGGGCTTTTGTGTCCCTTGTCACTCAGCTCTCGCATCCAGAGCACACCTGCCGGCTCCAACCCCAAACGGCCCAGGGGACCCACACATTCTCCCAGTTAGACTTTTATCATGGTGTAACCTCCGGCGGATTACGACCCGGCCCCTTGGGCCCGAGAAGACAGAAAGAAGTGGGCCTGTACTTTCATAACGGTATAATAAATTGTCCCCTGAAGAAGGAACGCCCTTGGAAGCGTGTTAAAGGCGTAACTGCACCAGGAAGTAGAAAACTTGGGAAGTTGCCGAGGGCTGTGGTCTAAACTTCACTCTTACTTTTTGCTATTTGTGTGGTGACGTCTGGCTCTGAATTTAGAGTTGTCTCTTGGGCTTTCCAACAACACGCACATCCTGGGCGGCTGCCAGCCCTCGAGGGTGGTAAAGACTAGCAAATACGAACTCTAGATTTAGAGGTGTCAGAAGAAAGTAAATTGGGTTCACGTTGTATTTTCTTCTGCCTTGGAATGTCCCAAAAGCAGAATTTTATTTGCAGCCTCAGACCCGAGGCAGAGATGGGCCGTTGAGCCCCTACGAATCAGAGAGTTTGCATACCACCTTCTCCTCCAGCTGCCAGGACCCCACCTTACATCTCCTCTCCAGGCAAAATTAAATTAAGGGCTGAGAAGTCTACTCTGGGGCAGTCACCACTTAATGTGGAAACTTAAAAAAACTGGAAGTCACCAACAAAGAGAATAAAACTTGTGAGTGCCATGCAGGTAGGGCATGATGGATTCACACAGAACAGAGGAGAGAAAGCCCAGAAGGTGTGCACTGAAAGAGCCTGCAAAGAAAAATGCAAAATCCAGCCTGCCTAGAGGTGGCCTGAGGAAAGAGTCTAGATTAGAAATATCAGAGCCACGGGAAGAATGGACATCTATCTTCCTCAGAGAACATTAGCGTCATCAAGAAGCATGAAGCCCCAAGTTAGGAAGGAAACACCATAAGGGAACCAGCTCCCAGGCATGGAGATTAACCACAGGGGGGTTTCATTTTTTCCAGCCAGCTTGGTCATGTGAGTTTCAGCCCATTACTTAGCATCACTAGGCTTTTGCTGCAAAAGGAAAGACAGTTAATACCTACCCCACAGGGTTGCTGGGTTAATGTTATATATATATATATATGTGATAGCAACTAAGACGAACTGCCTAATAACATAAATCGGATATCATGACCCAAAGGAAATGTTCTATCGATCGAACAGGAGTGAGCAAACTGTGGACCACTGTCTGTGTTTGTAAATAAAGTTTCATGGGACCACAATCCTACCCATTCCTTAGTTATTATTGTCCGTGGTTATGTTCCTGCTACAGCTGCAGAAATAGCTGAAATGGAGTCCAAAGGTCCTTATATTTGCTCTCTGGCCCTTTATGGGAAAATCTCACTGACCCCGGGTCTAGCACTTCCCGTTTATCACCATTCACTTGGGAGCAGCAATAAGCTTCTTCTCGCCGGTCACCTGTTATGTCTGGTCACAGATGAGTTCATTTCACCCCAGGAGATGTATTGCAATCACCGCTTCATTTTGGGGAAGACTTGAGGCACCCAGGTGTTGAGCCATTTCCTCAAAGTCACACAGTGGAAGTTCGGGAGCCAAGATCCTGACTTCAACGTCAGTTCTGCATCGTTCCTCGCTGCTGTTTTCAGTAAATACATAAATAAATAAGGGTATAATGCAGGAGGAGGAAACCCCAAGTCCTAGATGAAAATGGAGATTGTTCAGCAGGCTGGTGGAAGACAGAGCATGGGCCCAGGGGAGCAGCCGGCCGGCCGTGGTGGTTGCCCTCAGAGCGGCAGAAGCTGGGGCGGAGCTCCCGTTCCTTCTGGGACGCGGGGCAGCAGGCAAAGGGGGACCTCTGCTGCCTTAGTCCTCCTTCCAAACCCACCCACTTAACTTGCACTGCAGAATCTACTGACTCCCAGTGACAGGGCACTCTCCGATCAACTCACACCCTATGTTCAGTGACTTAGCAGACATCTGGGCCTCTTCAGAATGTCCTTAAAGATACTGGATCCATAGGGACTTCCCTGGTGGTCCAGCGGTGAAAAAATCCGCCTTCCAGCGCAGGGAACACGGGTCCAGTCCCTGGGTGGGGAACAAAGATCCCACGTGCCATGGGTCAGCTGAACCCACACGCCACAACTGCTGAGCTCGCACACCTCAACGAGAGAGCTTGCAGGCCGCAAACTACAGAGCCCACGCGCTCTGGAACCCGCGCAGCACAACTGCAGAGCCCACGTGCCCTGGAGCCCACGCACCACAGCTCGACAGAGAAAACCCACACGCCACAACTAGAGAGAAGCCCGTGGGCCACAACTAGAGAGAAGCCCGTGGGCCACAATGAAGAGCCCGCGCTGCAATGAAACAGCCTGCGTGCAGCAACTAAGACCCAATGCAGCCAAAAAAAAACAAATAAAATAAATATTTATTTAAAAAGACATTGGATCCCTAAAACATTTGCTCCATGAGATGTTTGATCCACACCAAAATGTCCTTGATTATCTGGTCATGTTTGGTCCTGTCCAAAACATCCATAGACGTTTGCACCACACTAAAAGGTCCTTGATATTTGCTCATGTTTGGTTCCGTCCAAAACATCCATGGAGATACTTGGTCCATGCCAAAAGAGCCTTGATGTTTCGCCATATTTGGTTCTCTCTAAAACATCCATGGAGACATTTGATTCAAGCCCAAAGGTCCTTGATATTTGGTCCTCTCCAGAGCCATTTGGCATGGACCAAATATGCTGAAGGATGTTTTGGAGGGACCAAATATCAAGGACCTTTTGACATGGACCAAGTGTCTTATGGATGTTCTGGATAAGACCAAATGTCCTTCCAGGGTTCACATAGATACACACATGCATGAGGTGTTATTTCCCAACTTTGTTCTTTCTCCTTCCTGAGAAATGCTTAGACAGAGGTCTAAATCCTGAGCCCCTTCAAGGAGTCTCTCCTTCAAGCGCCCCTCCCTAACCCCAGGTTGAACCGGCTGCTCCCCTCTGGGCTCTGGTGGCATTCCACCATTTGTTACTTAACATCCCTGAGCACTGTCTATTGTCCCATCTGTCCCAATGGCCTGGGGGCACTTCAGGAACAAGCACCATGTCTTTTCTTCGCATGAAGTGCCCAGCTCAGTCGCTAGTTAAGAGAAAAATCACTCCTTAGAACCAACCTGGGCAGTCTCTAGCCAAATAATAGACAATTCTAAAACGAGGCATCGGTAGAAAACTAAGTTCCAGTTTCCTAATCTCTCTCTCCTATCCAAAAGCACTCTGTGAGGTTTGACTCTTACCCCCGACCCCCTGCTAACTGTTTGCAACATGTCCATCAGAACAAGGGAAGGGTTTTCCAAGCTCCAGAGAGGGAGGGGGTAGCAACTGGGTCTCTTCTTAGCAGCCGAGGGGAGGTGGGGAGGAAGCAGAGGGAGACCTCGCCTCTCTAGAAATGGCAGTGCCACAGGGGCGGGCAATTGCAGGGACAGCCTGTCCTACTGAAGACGTCAAGTGAGAACATCAGGACTGGTGTGCCCCCAAAATGGGCAGAGACCATCAGATGGGAGACATGGGATGTGCGGCTGTCCCAGGATGCTTATTAGCACCAAGCATAAAGAGAGTAAGCCTGGAAACCTCCTTTGATTGTTCCTGCATCTTGGCCTGGGGTGACTCTGCGTGGAAAGCCCCGCTGACAGGTTTATTGCCTCTTTGTGCTTATAAGGGTGGCGTGGATGGCTGCTTCTGTCGCTTGTTTTGTTCACATTTGCCTCTGCTTGGCTTTTCTCTCTTCTCTTTGCTGCCAAAGCCATCGGGCTTAGGTTTGTGGGAGTGCCTACAATATCATGAGTCCCTTACCCTTTCGACATCATGCTTCTGCAGAACACGGCTTGCCGGTACTCTTGTGCTCAAGGAAAGTATTTTTCTCTCCGATTCCCACAGATGGAGTTGCATTTTGGCTATTATCATCCAGCTGGCCACCCAAACCCAAATCACTTGCACTTGAATTTTGGTCTGTCTTTATTTTCTTGCCTACCCTGCAGTTAAATGTCTTTTTTGTGACCGCCAAAGTCAGCTGCTTAAATAACCTTCCTCAAACCATTATTTTCACCATTTATTTGATATATTTTTAAGAAATCATTTCAAATAGAAAAAAAAAAAAAAGTGAGTGACAGAGTAAAAATATTCTGCTATAGTATTCATCTTCTGCAAAGAAAGGAATTTGAAACTATGGTAAACATAAAGAAAGGACATCTACGTGAAAGAAAAAAAGATGTTCATCACCATAAACAATGAAGTCTTCAGCGTTCCCTGAATTTACCTAAATGCCATATTTGTGCTAAAGACATACATTATATTTTATTTTTACTTGGAGGTAAGACAGGAGTTTGGATCCCCGCCAACAAGTTGTTGAGTGCGAGGGTGATGCTGTATATTTCCAAGGACACAGTTGCAGTTACATCAGACGTACTTTTCTACTCAGCTGATGCCCAAGTTCAAAATAGAGGCAGGGGGCTGTAGTAGAAAGAATATGAGACTGGATCTCAGGAAAATGAGCTCTACTGCTCACCAGCTGTGAGAACTTACACGCGTCTCGCAGCATCTTGGCCTCTGTTCCTCAGGCTGTAAAGTAAAGGAGCGGGAGTTGACAGATTCTAAGATTACTTCCTGTTCCCAAATTCTCTGATATTATTTATCTAGAGGGCGATGGAAAAGAATGCCGAAAATATGAAGCAAGGTGTAACCAAGCTGAGTCTATTCGTAGCCCAGCAGGGATCTCTGGGTTTGTAAAAATAAACAGGAGGACATGAAAGAAAGGCTTCCATGGAAAGTGAAACAAAGGAAATTAAAAGTCCTTCCTAGAACCTGACCAAACGACACTCATTATGTCGTATGCACTTGTTCATATTCAGATGGAGTCAATTTGAAGTAGATCTGATAGCAGCTCATTTTGAAAATGGAGGGGAATAACAGCCACAGAGAATGATGTCAGTCACCCTAATAGTGTCAATCGTGTATACAAAAGTAAATGTGACCAAATTTATATTGCTCCTTCCACCCCAAGGACTTGTATGAAATGAGCAGATCACAAGACCTTTTCTCTAATTGGGCCGATTCAACTCACTCAACCAACATATGCAAGATGGACCAATACTGATGGAGTTGGCAGTCTAGTAGGGGAAATGGACCACGCAGTAAAA
>RJWK010036965.1:0-21477 GCA_004363435.1 Platanista minor | reverse complement strand
CTTCTCTAGTCAGGAAACACAAGAGAAGGAAATGCCCTACAATAGCAAACTCAAATCAATTAAGAAAATGGTAATAGGAGCATATATATCGATAATTACCTTAAATCTACATGGATTAAGTGCTCCAACCAAAAGACATAAACTGGCTGAATGGATACAAAAACAAGACCCGAATATATGCTGTCTACAAGAGACCCACTTCAGACCTAGGGACACATACAGACTGAAAGTGACGGGATGGGAAAAGACATTTCATGCAAATGGAAATCAAAAGAAAGCTGGAGTAGCAATTCTCACATCAGACAAAATTCGCTTTAAAATAAAGACTTTTACAAGAGACAAAGAAGGACACTACATAATGATCAAGGGATCAATCCAAGAAGAAGATATAACAATTGTAAATATTTATGCAGCCAACATAAGAGCATCTCAATACATAAGCAAATGGTAACAGCCATAAAAGGGGAAATCAACAGTAACACAATCATAGTAGGGGAACTTCATACCCCACTTTCACCAGTGGACAGATCAACCAAAATGAAAATAAGGACACAAAAGCTTTAAATGATACAGTAAACAAGAGGGACTTAATTGATATTTATAGGACATTCCATCCAAAAACAACAGAATGCACTTTCTTCTCAAATGTGCATAGAGGATTCTCCAGGATAGATTATATCTTGGGTCGCAAATCAAGCCTTGGTAAATTTACGAAAATTGAAATCGTATCAAGGATCTTTTCTGACCACAATGTTATGAGACTAGATATCACTTACAGGAAAAAACATCTGTAAAAAATACAAACACATGGAGGCTTAACAATACACTACTCAATAACCAAGAGATCACTGAAGAAATCAAAGAGGAAATCAAAAAATACCTAGAAACAAATGACAATGACAACACGACAACCCAAAACCTATGGGTTTCAGCAAAAGCAGTTCTAAGAAGGAACTTTATAGCAATACAGTCCTACCTCAAGAAACAAGAAACATCTCAAATAAACAACCTAACCTTACACTAAAGCAATTAGAGAAAGAAGAACAAAAAACCCCAAAGTTAGCAGAAGGAAAGAAATCAAAATCTTTTTTCCAGACTCATCAAGAAAAAAAGCGAGGAGACTCATACCAACAGAATTAGAAATGAAAAAGGAGAAGTAACAACTGACCCTGCAGAAATACAAAGGATCATGAGAGATTACTACAAGCAACTCTATGCCAATACAATGGACAACCTGGAAGAAATGGACAAATTCTTAGAAAAACACAACCTTTCGAGACTGAACCAGGAAGAAATAGAAAATATAAACAGACCAATCACAAGCACTGAAATTGAAACTGTGATTAAAAATCTTCCAACAAACAAAAGCCCAGGACCAGATGGCTTCACAGGCGAATTCTATCAAACATTTAGAGAAGAGCTAACACCTATCCTTCTCAGACTCTTTCAAAATCTAGCAGAGGGAGGAACATGCCAAACTCATTCTACGAGGCCACCATCACCCTGATACCAAAACCAGACAGAGATGTTACAAAAAAGGAAAACTACAGGCCACAATATCACTGATGAACATAGATGCAAAGTCAGAAAGGGAAAAATACTGTATGCTATTACATATATATGGGATCTAAAAAAAAAAAAAAAAAAAAGGGTTCTGTAGAATCTAGGGGCAATAGAGGAATAAAGACACAGACTTTGAGAATGGACTTGAGGACACAGGGAGGGGGAAGGGTAAGCTGGGATAAAGTGACTGAGTGGCATTGACATATATACACTACCAAATGTAAAATAGATAGCTGTTGGGAAGCAGCCGCACAGCACAGGGAGATCAGCTTGGTGCTTAGTGTCCACCTAGAGGGTTAGGATAGGGAAGGTGGGAGGGAGAAGCAAGAGGGAGGGGATATGGGGATATATATATACACACACTTATAGTTGATTCACTTTGTTATACAGCAGCAACTAACACAACTAGCAGCAACTAACACTCCAATAAAGATGTTTTAAAAAATACGTATTGAGCATCTACTATGCACCAAGCACCATCTCAACCCTGAGAATACATCATTTAACTTAACAAACCATCTTAACATCAGGTAATTAAATTTGTTAATTTACCTTGTCCAGCTAAATCACCAATTCCATGAAGCCAAGCCATGGTTTTTAAAGTTTGTACCTGCAGCACCAAGCACTGTGCCTGTCACGTAATAGCTGCTCACCACAAATTCCTGTGAATTGAAATGAACCAAATGATGGAACAGGACATAAGATGGCTACATGTTGATTAGCAGGAATGATAAAGATTGATTCAGAGCTGCCTGTGAAGCACAAGCCACAGGGGAAGACTCTCAGCTGCAGGAAACAGCAGTGCAGCTCTGGGGGCCACAGGGGAAGAAGTGCCGAAACCAGACTTCACGGACTACACAATTTTGCCTAGATCTGCCCCTACATGAAGCAGCTAGTTATAATTTCAAGACCACATAAGTGCTGAGTTTTGAGTGGTGGCAGATCCCTGCTAGCATCCCACTGACGATGTTTGATTGCCCCCCTATATTCCAAACCAGATGTCTTTGGATGGCAATCTCCTTTCTCTCACCCTGGGGTGGCCAGAGGGGAAGTTCGATTAGAGGTATGTGGTCAATAGGGTAAAGGTTTAAAAAACTATATTCCATGACTGATTGCCTAAGATTATGTATGAGGAGTGATCATAAAGTAGTGAGAACTGTTTTCATGTGTGACTTGTCTTGTGTTTTAATCACACCTCGTATATGGAATGTGTGTCATTTTATGCAATGTTTGAAAATTACCACAACCTAGAGTATTTGGCAGAAACAGTGAAATTGTTACTGAGTGCTGTTTTGCTAGGTAGGTGTACCCTGGTTTCTCCTCAGAAATGTGTATGTAATTATGACTATGAAGAGTCTTTTCTTTTGAGAATATGTAATTCCAGGCATGTTACCCAAGAGAAGAAGAAAGAAACGTTATATTTACAAAGTTGTGATCATCTAAACACTTCACAGCCTTTTGACAATTGTTATAAACTACTTGACAATAATGATAAAAATGAAACTTTGTGAATATATAATGGACATACCTGTGGAATTAAAAAGTCAATTAAAATTATGAAAGTGATAATAATAAAGGATTTCTGTACTAAACAATTATCATACTTCTTACAGGCATTTACCATTATTTTCCAAAGGTTTTCTAAGGGAATCTAGGTGGGGATTTGACAGACATGAAAACAGTAACATTGAAACATAGACTTGTATTTATTTATTTATTTGAAATATAGTTTATTTACAATGTTATGTTAGTTTCAAGTGCACAGCAAAGTGATTCAGATATATATATATATATGTATGTATATATATATTTCAGATTCTTTTCCATTATAGGTTATTAACAAGATATTGAGTATAGACTTTTTAAAAAAACAGTTCCTGCTGTAGCTAAAAGAATACAACTGACTAAACAAGAGAATAGCCATATTTTTTTTAATTTATTTATTTATTTTTGGCTGCACTGAGTATTCATTGCTGCACACAGGCTTTCTCTAGTTGTGGCGAGCAGGGGTTACCCTTTGTTGTAGTGCACAGGCTTATTGCAGTGGCTTCTCTTTGTTGTGGAGCACAGGCTCTAGGCGAGCGGGCTTCAGTAGTTGTGGCATGTGGGCTCAGTAGTTGTGGCTCGTGGGCTCTAGAGCGCAGGTTCAGTAGTTGTGGTGCATGGGCTTATTTGCTCTGCGGCACGTGGGATCTTCCTGGACCAGGGCTTGAACCCTTGTCCCCTGCATTGGCAGGCAGATCCTTAACCACTGCACCACCAGGGTGCAGTCCAAGAATAATCATATTTTAAGAACTTAAGATTTGAAGTTAAAGATGTCAAATGCCAAGAAAAAAAAAAAAAGAAAAGAAAGAAAAAGAAAACCAGTTATGACGTTGATAATAATGGGATTCTGTCTTTGGTCACAGGGAGCTAAATCCCTGACTGTCAATATTAGATCTTGAGGGACAAATATGGCTAACTCAGCATGAGAAGTAGAAATGTCATCAGAAGCTAGAGTTGCACCCAGCAGAGTATGAAAAGGGAAATTTAAAGAGCCATTTTATCTGGAGTGTGTAATTTTCAAAATGATTTAGAGCTGTAGTTCTCGAACTTTATGGTTCATAAAATCACCGGGGGTGCAAATTCCTCATTAACAGTGGGACAGAAATCTGCATTTTATTCTGATGTAGGGGTCTCCTGATCATGTTTTTAAAGTAGCATATAGAAAGAATGAATTCTTATATAATTGACATTTTTCATTATGACTTTGCTACATAATTTAACAGTGATGAGACTAGATTTTAAAATTTCAGCAAAACTTTTACTTGGGAAATAAATTCATTTAAAAATATTTCCTCAGGTCTTCCCTGGGGGCGCAGTGGTTGAGAGTCCGCCTGCCGATGCAGGGGAAATGGGTTCGTGCCCCGGTCCGGGAAGATCCCACATGCCGCGGAGCGGCTGGGCCCGTGAGCCATGGCCACTGAGCCTGCGTGTCCAGAGCCTGTGCTCCACAATGGGAGAGGCCACAACAGTGAGAGGCCCGCGTATGGCAAAAATAAAAGATCAGATCAGAAATAAATGAAAAAGAAATGAAGGAAACGATAGCAAATATCAATAAACTAAAAGCTGGTTCTCTGAGAAAATAAACAAAATTGATAAACCATTAGGCATACTCAGAAAAAAAGGGAGAAGACTCAAATCAATAGATTTAGAAATGAAAAAGAAGTAACAACTGACCCTGCAGAAATACAAAAGATCATGAGAGATTACTACAAGCAACTATATGCCAATACAATGGACAACCTGGAAGAAATGGACAAATTCTTAGAAAAGCACAACCTTCCGAGGCTGAGATAGGAAGAAATAGAAAATATAAACAGACCAATCACAAGCATTGAAATTGAGACTGTGATTAAAAATCTTACAACAAACAGCCCAGGATCAGATGGCTTCACAGGTGAATCCTAGCAAACATTTAGAGAAGAGCTAACACCTATCCTTGTCAAACTCTTCCAAAATATAGCAGAGAGAGGAACACTCCAAAACTCATTCTACAAGGCTACCATCACCTGATACCAAAACCAGACAAAGATGTCACAAAGAAAGAAAACTACAGGCAAATATCTCTGATGAACATAGATGTAAAAATCCTCAACAAAATACTAGCAAACAGAATCCAACATCACATTAAAGGATCATACACCATGATCAAGTGGGGTTTATCCCAGGAATGCAAGGATTCTTCAATATATGCAAATCATTCAACGTAATACACCGTATTAACAAATTGAAGGGTAAAAACCATATGATAATCTCAATAGATGCAGAAAAAGCTTTCGACAAAATTCAACACCCATTGCTGATAAAAACCCTCCAGAAAGTAGGCATAGAGGGAACTTACCTCAACATAATAAAGGTCATATATGACAAACCCACAGCCAACATCGTCCTCAGTGGTGAAAAACTGAAAGCATTTCCACTAAGATCAGGAACAAGACAAGGTTGCCCACTCTCACCACTCTTATTCAACATAGCCTTGGAAGTTTTAGCCAGAGCAATCAGAGAAGAAAAAGAAATAAAAGGAATACAAATTGGAAAAGAAGAAGTAAAGCTGTGACTGTTTGCAGATGACATGATACTATGCATAGAGAATCCTAAAGATGCTACCAGGAAACTACTAGAGCTAATCAATGAATTTGGTAAAGTAGCAGGATACAAAATTAACGCACAGAAATCTCTTGCATTCCTATACACTAATGATGAAACATCTGAAAGAGAAATTAAGGAAAGACTCCCATTTATCATTGCAACAAAAAAATAAAATGCCTAGGAATAAACCTACCTAAGAAGACAAAAGACTTGTATGCAGAAAACTGTAAGACACTGATGAAAGAAATTAAAGATGATACAAACAGATGGAGAGATATACCATGTTCTTGGATTGGAAGAATCAACATTGTGTAAATGACTCCACTACCCAAAGCGATCTACAGATTCAGTGCAATCCCTATCATACTACCAATGGCATTTTTCACAGAACTAAAACAAAAAATTTCACAATTTGTATGGAAACACAAAAGACCCCGAATAGCCAAAGCAATCTTGAGAAAGAAAAACGGAGCTGGAGGAATCAGGGTTCCTGACTTCAGACTATACTTCAGAGGTACAGAAATCAAGACATTATGCTACGGGCACAAAAACAGAAATATAGAACAATGGAACAGGATAGAAAGCCCAGAAATAAACCCACGCACTAATGGTCACCTTATCTTTGATAAAGGAGGCAAGAATATACAATGGAGTAAAGACGGCCTCTTCAATAAGTGGTGCTGGGAAAACTGGACAGCTATATGTTAAAGAATGAAATTAGAACACTCCTTAACACCATACACAAAAATAAACTCAAAATGGACCTAAGACCTAAATGTAAGGCCAGACACTATAAAACTGTTAGAGGAAAACGTAGGCAGACCACTCTATGACATAAATCACAGCAAGATCCTTTTTGAGCCACATCCTAGAGAAATGGAAATTAAAACAAAAATAAACAAATGCACAGACCATTGTAAAGCAATTATACTCCAATAAAGATGTTAAAAAATAAAATAAAATAAAAAATAAACAAATGGGACCTAATGAAACTTCAAAGCTTTTGCACAGCAAAGGAAACCATAAACAAGATGAAAAGACAACCCTCAGAATGGGAGTAAATATTTGCAAATGAAGCGACTAATAAAGGATTAATCTCCAAAATTTACAGGCAGCTCATGTGGCTCAATATCAAAAAAGCGAACAACCCAATCCAAAAATGGGCAGAAGACCTAAAAAGACATTTCTCCAGAGAAAATATACAGATTGCCAACAAACACATGAAAGAATGCTCAACATCACTAATCATTAGAGAAATACAAATCTAAACTACAGTGAGGTATCACCTCACACCAGTCAGAATGGCCATCATCAAAAAATCTACAAACAATAAATGCTGGAGAGGGGGTGGAGAAAAGGGAACCTTCTTGCATTGTTGGTGGGAATGTAAATTGATACAGCCACTGTGGAGATCAGTATGGAGGTTCCTTGAAAAACTAAAAATAGAACCACCATACGACCCAGCAATCCCACTACTGGGCATATACCCTGAGAAAACTATAATTCAAAAAGAATCATGTACCACAATGTTCATTGCAGCACTATTTACAGTAGCCAGGACATGGAAACAACCTGTGTCCATCAACAGATGAATGGATAAAGAAGATGTGGCACATACATACAATGGGATATTACTCAGCCATGAAAAAACAAAATTGGGGGCTTCCCTGGCGGCACAGTGGTTGAGAGTCCGCCTGCCGATGCAGGGGACGCGGGTTCGTGCCCTGATCCGGAAGGATCCCACATGCCACAGAGCAGCTTGGCCCGTGAGCCATGGCTGCTGGGTCCACACGTCTGGAGCCTGTGCTCCGCAGCGGGAGAGGCCACAGTGGTGAGAGGCCCGTGTACCGCAAAAAAAAAAAAAAACAAAAAAACGAAATTGAGTTATTTGTAGTGAGATGGATGGACGTAGAGTCTGTTATACAAAGTGAAATAAGTCAGAAAGAGAAAAACAAATACCCTATGCTAACACATATATATGGAATCTAAAAAAAAAAGATTCTGAAGGACCTAGGGGCAGGACAGGAGTAAAAATGCAGGCATAGAGAATGGACTTGAGGACACGGGGATGGGGAAGGGTAAGCTGGGGCAAAGTGAGAGAGTGGCATGGACTTATGTATACTACCAAATGTAGTATAGATAGCTAGTGGGAAGCAGCCACATAGCATAGGGAGATCACCTCGGTGCTTTGTGAGGGGTGGGATAGGGAGGGTGGGAGGCAGATGCAAGGGATATGGGGATATATGTATACGTGTAGCTGACTCACTTTGTTTTACAACAGAAACTAACCCACCATTGTAAAGCAATTATACTCCAATAAAGATGTTAAAAAAAATAAAAGAAATAAAAATATAAATATTTCCCCTAAGTTTAATTATTTGAGGGGTCTGTATCCTTAAGGGTATGTAAGAGAATGCAGTGAGAACTTGATTTTTTTCCAGACTGTGATTAATGACTTGCAAATCACGAAGAAATAGGAGAAATAACAAAATTTAAGGTTCAGTTTTCAAGTTAGAGGTTATTATTCAAGATAGATCAGTGTTGCCAGAGGGTGTTGATTTGACATGGAAACCGGTTTGGAGGCATTCATGTTTGTATGGATCTAATTTGAGTATGCAAATATAGACTTCTTCCTGAGAAGCCCTTTTGCATATTTTGCCCAGAATTGCAAATGCAAGCTCAGAATGTACTACTCCCACAGCCTCCATAGGGTCCAAAGCTGGGCCAGTCCCATCTGCCAGGGGATTCTACCACTTGTAAAAGCGGCAGCTGCCGCTTTTCTGGTTTATGTTGATGCGAAACTCCCAAGGAAAATAAAAGATTGGCATCTGGGCTTAATTTTACTTTGAGAGAAACTTTATCATGCCGTGTTTGTAATGTTTCCAAGGGGGATTTTAAAATAATTAATGAGAAGGATACATTTCTCAAAATTCCCAGTTGAGTTCTCATGCATGTTTTATTATATATATATCTGTCACAGAAAAACAGGATCTTATTACTTACACTAATATAAAAGGGGGTTGATAAATAAGGTACTATAGAAGCAAATATAGAAAAAAGCTAAATTTTATTCCAGCTTAAGTGTGATATTTCTATATAATAGTAGCTGTGCAAGCAAGCTTTAAAATCATTGGAAATATGTTTGTGAAAATGACACGAGGGGGATGGCTTCCTTTCCAATGCCCTTAGTAGTGAGGGGAAGAGAGCAACACATGCAAAATTATATCGTTGCTATGATACGAAGATATACAGATCAGAGAAGGGGCAAAAAGGAGAGAGTGGACCATTTCACCTGGAGAAGACTGAAAATTCTCCCTAGGAAAGGTGAGCTGAGACTTTAAAAAAATGTCTAGGCCAGGAGGAAAAGTGTATCGCAAGTAGGACATCATGGGAATTTGAGGAACACCAGCAGTTTGATAGGGTATAAAGTGGAGCAGATAAATGTCAAAACTGGAGAGGTAAACAGAAACAGGGATGGCAGTTCAGGAGCGCTGTCTGCTTGGGAGTTACATGAGAACCCTGGGAAGGAGGCTCCTGCATTAGGACATTTTAATAGCTCTGTGATTATTATATGTGTTGCCAAGATTGATAACTACTGCTCTAGTGCATCCTCTTCAGTTTTAACATACATGTTGTATATGAATAATCCCCATTTTAATGTGGGGCTTACCTCGTATATATAATAAAAAACTTGAACATTTCTTTAACATCTGCTGCAAATAATCTATTATTGTCATTGCAGTTAGGATAACCTGTGTGGAAGGGATTTGAGAAAGGAGATGGAGGTCCAGGTAGTAGGCTATTCCAGTAGTTCTGGTAATAAGCCTGAAGCCAGGCAATAACCCAGGGGATAAATAAGAGGAATGGGTGTAAGAAATAGGATGGAGACCTAAATGACAAGACTTGATCACAGATGCAGAGATGAGGAGAAAGAGAAATCAAGGGTGGCTCTGAGGTCTGTGGTCTGGATGGCCTATGGATGAACTTAGCATGAATATTCCCACTTGTAATATTCAGATTTTACCCATCCCACCCACTAGCAGGAGTACCACTTCTTCCATGTGTTCCCTGCTATTTCTGATAATGATCTTTCTTCTGACGATCCTTAGGACTTTACCTGTATTTCTCTGTGGTACTTATCATTTCTAACCATTTGCTGATGTAATGCATACATGAGTCTGTACAGTAAGTGTTCCATTCAAAGTCCTTTCCAGCCATATCCAAGACCTTACAATTCTGTGCAGTGAATAAATGAAACTATGCCTATTATGCCTCCTGGAAGTTTCTACCTTGAGATGAAGCTCCAAAGCCAGTGTTCTGTGTGTTTTTTGTTTTGTTTTGTTTTAAATTAAGCTATTTATTAGAATCCTGTGGACTCTGCTTAGGAACAAGTCCAGGGAACCTTGATGGTCCGTGATTGTGGGCCTGGACAAGGAATCCCATTTTTTCGCTCAGAAATTGTCAAGCCATAGACAACAGGAACTGACGTTCCTTTTTTTTTTTTTTTTGGTTTGCTGGATCTTAATTCCCTGACCAGGGATCGAACCCGTACCCTCAGCAGTGAAAGCGCCAAGTCCTAACCAGTGAACCGCCAGGGAATTCCCCAAAGCCAAAGTTCTTAACCTTTTACGTGTGTCATGGACCCTATTGGCAATATAGAGACAATTTGGTCAAGCCAGGGATCCTTTTCAGAAAAATGTCTTTTAATGCAAAAAATAAAATACACAGAATTACAAGAGAAACCAATTACACTGAAACATGGCTGTCAAAATAGCTTTGAAAGATAAATGTGTAATACAATACTATGTGTTTTTTATTATTGTATTAAATTTTAAAATACATTAAAATATAAACAAATTAAAAATAAATTTACCTTCAAAGACTTAACCAGTGGGAAGTCTGCTGTTGCTAGATTGAATAAGAACATTAAACTCTGGAGAGCTCTTTGAAAAAGCTGTAGGCATGTCATGTTGGTTAAACAACTGATGTTAATTTTTTTAGTTATTATTTGTTACAGGTGTTGAAAATGCTGATTTGTAAATGTAAATCCTTGTAAATGGATTAAAGCTTTTTAAGCTACTTTACAAGATAAGAATAGTTTCTGTCAAGGAACCCCTGAATTCTCCAAGGTTTTTTGAATTCAACTTGAACTGGAGTTTGTTTTTTTGTTTGTTTTGTTTTGTTTTGTTTTGTGTTTTTTTTAACCTAAAACTAATGAATTCCCTTTGGCTTGCTCATCCTCTCAATATACTTTATATCAAAAAGAAAAAAGAATAATAGTCCATGGTTCAACTTTGATGCCATCAAGATAAAATAACTGGTAAAACTTTCTGAAATGTTTCCAGATGTTTGCAAATTTCTCTTTTCAAAGAAATTAACAAATAATTTTGTATCTCATCTTCATGGGGTAAAGCATCCACCCCAGCACTGACTGACAGCAAGGAGATTTCCAAGAGTACCCATTAAGGTGACAATAGAAATTATGTGCTCTATTCAAAAGGCTTTGCTGCCTTGCAGAGAGTTAAGAATTCTTATTTAAACTGTCTAGTTTTGCAAATATTTAAGAACTAATTCCTCATATTGATCAACAAACAATCGTAGATGAGTAATCCTGTAAAGCAGCATAAATGTCTGGAATATCACTGTAGAACTACATGATTTGATGTTTGGTGAAAGTATAGAGTTGACCAGTAGCTGGCCAGCAACATTGCACAGTAGCTGTAAACATGAAGATTATGATCTTATGTGATCTTTCTAATTCAGAAGTAACAATGAATATGAGTGATATTTTGTAAATTTGTAATAGCTATAATGTGATATGAAAATAGCTGTGGTTTTTCTTGGTAACAAAGTCACAGGAGTACCTAGCACTGCTGTAGTTTGTCACCTGCATCCATAATTGAAGGGCAATTAGAGTTAGATGTAATAGAAGCATATTTTTTTTCTATCCAAGTTCACAGACCGTTCAAATTCTGATTTCTATCCATAGAACTCCTGTTCTAAAGGTAAAACTGAAATTTCAAGTTTACTTCTGAAATTCCAAAGGAAAAATATCAAATGTAATTCTCTAAGGTTAGTGTACTCATAAAATCGCATCGTTCAAACCACCTTTGGTATGTGGAGGGGGGGAGGGGGGCATATATTAATAATTAAACCACAACAAAAGTCTCCAGACAGTACTGTCCTGGGCAAACCGAGATGTTTGCCCATGCTACCCAAGGTAGAAAGGAGATTAACTTGGAAAATATATACTGCAGAAGTCAAAAGTCAATTCTCCCCTTTTATAAAGTATCATGGAATCTGAGGGAATTAGGGACTCCATTCCATTAAGAGGTTAAACTTTTTGCTTATATCTTAGCAGGTATAATAAGCCATAGCCATCAATAAAATAATTTACTTGTGTGTGAAAATCATCTAAATGAAGTTTTTTGGCATGATGTAAAATTTGCCTTGCTCTAATACCCACTTTCTATTAAAAATTTATCCTAGTTTGGGAAAATTATCTTAACATGCAAGTCTAAATTATTATTAAATATTTAAAAGATGACCTTTTCACTCAGTCATCACCTGTTGTAATCCATGACTCTATGCTACTTTATCAGCTCCTTATACAAGAAAAGTAGAATAGGCATCAACGTGGCTGACCATTTGCCTGTAACTTGGTACTCAAGGGCTTGAGTGAGCAAGGTCATTGGAGAGTTCTGAACATGATGCTTTCCCTGCAAGCTCAGCAGGCTGTAGAGTCCCAGTGCCCCAGAGACACAGATGCAGGGGAGAGGTGAGCCTTTGCAGTCTCTGCAAGTCTTCCCAAGAGTCAAAGGAAGGTATCTTTTCAGAGAGAAACCTCAAAAGGCTTAGTGAAAGTCACAGGCTTTTCTTCATGGAGGCACAAAATTGAGTGAAAGAGAGTTATTGGGGAGGAAAAGGAGAAAGCACTCCTTTTTGGAGGTCAACATGTACCAGGTATTTAACGTATCACCTCATTTAGTAATAAACCTGTAAAGGTGTCATTACTCCTGTTTTACAGTTGAGGAAATTTGTTATCAGAAAAAGTAATTTACTTGCTGGAGGTCACAAAGCTAGGAAGTGCCAGAGGTAAGTTTTGAACCTAATCTTTCAATTGAGACCACTCTCTGCTCCATAGTGAACAACTCAACCCAGTCTGAGAGATCAAGAAGGACACCATGCTTACCTTCATGCCCCTGGAATATTATGTCTACCTCCTTCTGAATCCAAGATCTAAAGAATGGTAGGGAGAGAGGCAGAAAGTCCTGAGTTCCTGGGAGAAGAAATTCAGTTCCTTTGGGGGTATGGGTCAGAAAGGTATTTCTTAGAAGAATAAAGTAGATATTAAGGTTAAGTTGCTTCTGCTACAAAGGTTATTAGGCTATAAGAGCAAGAAGTCAAGGATTTTTCAAATCTCAAGGAAGATTTTTCACAGCCCAATGCAATTGTCACTATGACACAACACACTTATTGGGCTTTCAACCAAGTCTGTTATGATTTGTATTCATCATAACGCCAATACAGATTCATTGCAACATGTGTAGAAAACATAGCTTCAAATATTGTTTCATCAATCTTTTTCCCTGTCTATTGGCCATCCCATAATTTTGGGCCTGAGCTATGTAACTATAGCTGTTTCTGATTAGCAAAATTAGCTTCCACTCCCCTTCGTGTTAACATGTAACCAGAAGTCTTAACTTGAAGATAAGACCGACTGCCCTCTTTGAGTAAAGAGCTTTCAACAGAAATCACAGTTAATTAGAAAAGTTTCCCTTGAGATATAAACCATAAGGGGGAAAAAACCAGAAACAATAATGAAGAATTATCAGAAATTTAATATTTTATCCTGAAAGGCAGCTTTAAAAGAGATTGTATTTATACAGTTCATATTCATCTACTACAATTTGTTGATACTCCACAAATGTAAATAAGATTACAATTAAAAAAAAATAAAGGTGGAGGCTTCATTCATTTAATAATTTTTTGAGCACCAACAATTTTTCACACATCAACAATGTGTTAGGCATTGAAAATACAGAAGTGAACAAGACAGACACAATACCTGCCCTCATGGAGTTCACAGACTAATAAGAAATCCAAAACTGTTTTAAAAGTACTGAGAGGGGGCTTCCCTGGTGACGCAGTGGTTGAGAGTCCGCCTGCCGATGCAGGGGACACGGGTTCGTGCCCCGGTCCGGGAAGATCCCACGTGCCGCAGAGCGGCTGGGCCCGTGAGCCATGGCCGCTGAGCCTGCGCGTCCGGAGCCTGTGCTCCGCAACGGGAGAGGCCACAGCAGTGAGAGGCCCGCGTACCGCAAAAACAAAAAACAAAAAAACAAAAAATGTACTCAGAAGATTAAGGAGTCCTCAATTCTCTGGCAGTAGAAGACTATGCAGACAGACCCACGGTGTGCAAAAAGAACAAGGAATTTTAAATCAGAAGACCCAAGTTTTCACCTCAATTCTGCCACTATCTCCATGAATATATTACTTAGAACTCTTTGTTAGAAATGGTAGAAACCAGCTCATATCAGTTTAGGCAAAAACCAGAAGTTTATTATAAACATATGTAGCATAAGTGATATCTCTTAACATGTAAATATTACCAGTTTCTCTCAAAACTTCTATTTCCTCCCTACACCTCCCAAGTTTCCAAGTTTTTGTGATGTGTAATAAAGATAAGGAGAGGAAAGAACAAGAGGGGGTGGGGGGTGTGAAAACAATGAGACATAAATCCACACATGCTGAAGTGTAAGTGGGAGTTTTCAATTTGTCATGTGAATAGTTTCAAAATAGGCCTGAGGAGCTAGGAATCAGGTTGAAAGTGACTTTTTAAAAGATGTTCTTATGGGTTGTAAATTGTCCCCAAGAGACTCAAGATTGGGATTCCTTTCAAATTATTTTTTGCTTGCTATTTCATGATTCTTGCAAACACATGATTTTTGCAAAGCCTGACTTCTACCAGAGTTATGTTCAATGAGTTCTTTACTTCATTTTCAAGCATTATTTTCCAATAAAAATGACAAGTGTCTTCTCTAGTCTATCCAACATCTGCTCCAAACTCTATCACAGATGCAAGTCTGTCTCAGGGATCTGGGGCAGATAAATAGCCTGAATCTGGACTCTAAAACACTCCTTCCACCTCCCCTGCCCCTTCTCCCTTCACCCCAGCCCTCCTCCTCCTGATTAGTTATTTACGATAGGCAGAAGACCAACACCCCAGAGCCCTGCTGGGCAAACAATTTGATTTTTGGTCACCCTTCCAACCTCTCTTAGAAGGACTTCTGACTGACCCATTTTGAGTCAGATACCCAGTTCTGATCCAAACACTATGGGAAGGGTGCCCACCTCTGTGAGTCTTCCAAATCTCTAGAACAAGTCATTGGTTTTGTTCCCTCTGTATTTTTATTTGCTTGGCTATGAAATGAAGATAATTTTAATTATCTAGCCTTAACACAGGATTACTGTGGTTTTTAATTGAATAAATATAGATAAAAGTGACCTAATAGCTGTAAAGTTCTCTTTAAATGCATTATTTGTATTAAAATGCTTGAAAACAATGTGTTTATTATTATTATTTTGTTTTTTTTCGGTACGCGGGCCTCTCACTGTTGTGGCCTCTCCCGTTGCAGAGCACAGGCTCCGGACGCGCAAACTCAGCGGCCGTGGCTCACGGGCCCAGCCGCTCCGCGGCACGTGGGATCTTCCCGGACTGGGGCACGAACCCGTGTCCCCTGCATCGGCAGGCGTTCTCTCAACCACTGCGCCACCAGGGAAGCCCGTGCTTATTATTTTTTATTATTTATGATCACAAGTAATACCATCCTGATGCCATTTCTGCACCTACTCTCAAGCAACCTTTTTGACTTAGAGCGTCTGCTTTGGTGTTTGGGCAACAAGATCCCCACTCAACAGCAGTGTTGGTTACCCTTTTGGGGCCACACCCCTCTCTGAGTCAGTGGTGGAAATTGAGGGAGGTTCCTCAGAGGGAGGAACCTCTTCCCACAAAAACACTCACACATTCCTAAATTCAACATTTTGTATATGAATTCAGCGGCTCCATAAACCCACTAAAGCCCTGTCTCCAGCTCAAGATGCAGGGAGCACCCTCAGATGCTTAGTAACCTGCACCTCCTCTCCACTGACAAGAAAGGGAAAAGTCACTTTCAATAGATTTCACTGTCACAATTGAATAAGAGCATTAAATCAGAGGCAGAGAGGAAAAAAAAAACACACAAAAAAACTACATCCTCTTAAAAGGTTACAAATTCCATTTTAATCTCTCCAAAGACCATTTTCTTTTCAATTTATCCAACAGTAAGCCTTCCCTCTTGTGTCATTATGGAACAGGAATTAATGTATTTCTGTCCTCTTTATTTCCTTTAGTAGAAATTTATTTTTATTTAATTCATGAAGGTAACGCTATCCAGTATGATGATTCATATTATCAGGTTCTACTATAAGACAATAAAATTCTGAAAATAAATCTTATATAATATTTATAACCAGAGATATATATGCAAAATGAGAGGTCAGCATGTCCACTCAATATGCATTTAAATATGATGAATTTCTGGTCAATTTCTCCCTCAATATGTTTGGACAGTATACTAACTTAACCAGAAATTTGATTATTTATTCTACTAATTGTTTGACTCACTAACAAGGTAAGTGGGTAAATCTAATGAGCATAAACATGCATCTAGATAATTTGGGCCAAATCCACTTTTTATAAATCTCCAGCTTGACGTACATGGAAATTGTCATATCTACCAACATTAAGCTGAAGATATTTCAGTAGATAAGGACAAACTGTCAAGTCATATTTGCTGCTGATCATCATATGCCATCTAACATACTAAATCATATGGACGTTCACCTAAATCATGTGGAACTCTAGCTAGCATCTAGAGTCTCCTAATTAATGTATAAACCGGGATGATTCTTGAAGTGAATTAACCTGGTTAAGGCTTTGGAGCTCCTTAAGTGCCCTATTGCACTCCTTTGCTAAATTGTACCTACATTTCATTTATTAAACCTGAATTAAAATCCTACTTATGTCATTCACCAGCTGCATGACCTTTAGCAAGTGACTTGGCTTCTCTGCACCTAAATTTTTGTAGCCATAGAGGGGGGATGACTTGAAGGGTTGTTGTGAGAATAAGAAAATGTGTGTACCTCACACAATACCAAACACAGAGTAAGTACTAAATAAATGGTAAATTGCTAATGCTAGAAAATTTACAAAAATAATGGATGAATTTGCCAATTGTCCTTCCATGCTGTAGACATTACCCTGTACTCAAAAGACATGCACAGGTATACTCTACTCTTAAAAAATATTTTTATTTGACATTTATATTTACATTTTCCTACCTTATCTTAACAATAGGCCTCTGACACTAAAGCTGATTTTACCATTCAAATGTACCTTTGATTTTTTTCTGTATATTTTAGTAATTTATTGCAGTTTTAAATACTTACCTTTCTGGATACCCACTTCTGCCCACACCACTACATAATCCAAATAGACCTAAAAATCCATATTGAAATTACCATGGTATGTGTCACTTACCTGTCAACTTTTTAAATGAGTACTAAATATTATTTATTGTAATACTTAAGAAACTAAATGTAGTAGATATTTCCTGGTATTTTTAATTATTACTTTGTTCACCTGGCATCTGAACCCCTATATGATTTTTTGTGGGAAGCACCTCTCACTCTAGAAGTCTAGGTGATTTTTTTTTTTTTTTTTTTTTGCTGTAGGCGGGCCTCACACTGTTGTGGCCTCTCCCGTTGCGGAGCACAGGCTCCGGACGCGCAGGCTCAGCGGCCATGGCTCACGGGCCCAGCCGCTCCGCGGCATGTGGGATCTTCCCGGACCGGGGCACGAACCCATGTCCCCTGCATCGGCAGGCGGACTCTCAACCACTGCGCCACCAGGGAAGCCCTAGAAGTCTAAAAAAGCCAGAATGTTTCTTTCCCAGCCTCCCTGGCAGCTAGAAGTGTACGTAAGTTAGGTCAATCAGTTACTTCATCACAGATTTTGAAGAAGGCACTTATGACACGAAGAAGGAGGGGATTGTGGCAGAGAATCTATTCGGCAATAGCATTCAGCCTCCAGGAGTGGTGTGGGCAGAAGGGGCATCCGGAGTTCATCAGCAATGGCTATGGTGTCCCTGACAGACCGATTCCATGACATGACTGTATCTGTGGTCCTGTGTCCTGCCTGCCTCTTTCTACCTATTGTCCAAGCCTGACTTCCCAGCCATCCACAATTCAGTTAGGCACTGATTGCCTTCGAGCATTTCCTTTTCTGCTTAAACGAGCCAGAGTCAATTTCTATAGCTTGGACACAAGAACCCTGACTGATACACTAAATCTACATCCAGAAACAAAAACTTTTATAACAGGTATCTTGAATAACTGTGGAATTTTTCCAAAGAATAGATCAGAGTATCTAATTCCTACTCAGTGAATCATTTGACTTAAAAACAAGCAAACAAAACATCTATTGACCTCATGCCTATCTCCAACCAACAACCCATTTCTTTGCTTTGATTCTGTATTAATTAGGAATAGATTTGGTTAACATAAGAGGGGAAGACATGCAAGTGTTTCTTCTCTCACACTAAAGATGTGCAAAAACAGACAATCCATTGAGTCATCAGAGATCAGACTCCTTCTACCATTTTTTCCACTGCATTGGATTTGGATGTTGTGCTCTAAATTACCTCATGGCTCAGGATGTCTGCTCTTGAGGTAAAGTCATCACACCCCACATTCCAGGCAGCAGGAAAAGGTGAAAGTGGTGTTCCTCCCAGCTGAATTGCTTCCTTTTAAGAAGCTTGCCTAGGTGAGTCCAGTCTCAAAATGGAGGTAAAATCACTGCCCGGTCGCCCCCAGCCCAATTCTGGCCATTGCCGCCGCTGCGGGGGGAAGATGTCCATGATCCAGAGGAACCAGAACAGTTGAGAAAACTGTTTGTTGGTGGTCTGAACTTTGAAACTACAGATAATAGCTTAAGAGAACATTTTGAGAAATGGGGCACACTTACAGATTGTGTGGTGATGAGAGACCCCCAAACAAAACGTTCCAGGGGCTTTGGTTTTGTGACTTACTATTGTGTTGAAGAGGTGGATGCTGCAATGTGTGCTTGACCACACAAGGTTGATGAGCGTGTAGTGGAACCAAAGAGAGCTGTTTCTATAGAGGATTTTGTAAAGCCTGGTGCCCATCTAACAGTGAAGAAAATTTTTGTTGGTGGTATTAAAGAAGATACAGAAGAATATAATTTGAGAGACTAATTTGAAAAGTGTGGCAAGATACAGGCAGACTGGAGAAAAGTGAGGATTTGCTTTTGTAACTTTTGATGATCATGATACAGTTGAGAAGATTGTTGTTCAGAAATACCACCCTCTTAATGGGCATAACTATGAAGTGAAAAAGGCCCTTTCTAAACAAGAAATGCAGTCTGCTGGACCACAAAGAGGTCGTGGAGGTGGATCTGGCAGCTTTGTGGGTCATGGAGGAAACTTTGGAGGCAGTGGAGGTAACTGGCCATGGTGGAAACTTTGGTGGAAGAGGAGGCTATGGTGTTGGAGGTGGTGGCAGCAGAGGTAGTCATGGAGGAGGTGATGGTGGATATGATGGATTTGGAGGCAACGGTGGTAACTATGGCAGTGGTCCTGGTTACAGTAGTAGAGGAGGCTATGGTGGTGGTGGACCAGGATATGGAAACCAAGGTGGTGGATATGGTGGCGGTGGTGGAGGATATGATGGTTACAGTGAAGGAGGAATTTTTTTTTTTCTTTTGCGGTACGTGGGCCTCTCACTGTTGTGGCCTCTCCCGTTGCGGAGCACAGGCTCCGGACACGCAGGCCCAGTGGCCATGGCTCACGGGCCCAGCGGCTCCACGGCATGTGGGATCTTCCTGGACCGGGGCACGAACCCGTGTCCCCTGCATCAGCAGGCGGACTATCAACCACTGCGCCACCAGGGAAGCCCGAAGGAGAAAATTTTGGAGGTAACTATGGTGGTGGTGGGAGCTATAATGATTTTGGAAAGTATAGTGGACAACAGCAGTCAAATTATGGACCCATGAAGGAGGTAAGTTTTGGTGGAAGAAGCTCGGGAAGTCCCTATGGTGGTGGCTATGGATCTGGTGGTGGAAGTGGTGGAGGTGGTAGCAGAAGGTTCTAAAACCTCAGAAGAAAAGGGCTACAGTTCTTAGCAGGAGAGAGAGCAAGGAGTTGTCAGGAAAGCTGCAGGTTACTTTGAGACAGTCGTCCCAAATGCATTAGAGGAACTGCAAAACTCTGCCACAGAAGGAATGATGATCCTTAGTCAGAAAAGTTACTGCAGCTTAAACAGGAAACCCTTCTTGTTCAGGACTGTCATAGCCACAGTTTGCAAAAAGTGCAGCTATTGATTAGTGCAATGTAGTGTCAAATAGATGTACATTCCTGAGGTCTTTTATCTGTTGTAGCTTTGCCTTTTTCTTTTTCTTTTCATTATATCAGCTATATTGCCCTGTAACTTGCGGTAGCGGTACCAGGAATAAAAAATTAAGGAATTTTTAACTTTTCAAAATTAAAAAAAGAAGCTTGCCTAGAAATACGATGTCGAGAACCTAGTCCTAGGACCACATTTCAGTCTTCAACCACAAGGGAGGCTGGAAAATGAAACCTTTGTTCCAGGTAAAGACAAGGTAAAGAGGCTTTGCTTCTAAAGTAAAAGGGGAAGGTAAGTGTGAAAAAGGCAAGTAGTGTCTCTGCCACACCTCCACAGCAAAATTTGTCCCCCCAAATAAAAGTAACTTATATTCAGGTTCCTCTCACTGTCCTCCCATCAGTATTCTCCCACCTCCACCCCCTTAAACTCTTCTTGTCAAAGTCCCCAACTTCCAAATTGCCACAGCTCATGAAACGTTCCCAACTTGACATTCTTTTACTTCTAAACAGCACGCGACACCACTTACCACCTTCTCCTCTTTTTCTCCACCACCCACTAACTCCTCCTGGTGTCCCCACTCCCTCAATGGCTACTTCTTCTCAATCTTCTTCGCTGGTTCCTTCTCCCCTGCCCTCTTCTTTGATGACACACTCGCTCCAAGGCAGTGTATACAATCCCCAGCTTTAAATATCGTCTCTATTCTGATGGCTCCTAAAATTATATCCTCAGCCCTGACCTCTCCTCTGAGTTCCATACTTATGTTGATGTGTGTCTACTCCACATCAACACTTTGCATCTCATATTTGGCATGTCCAGCATGACAGTCCTGAATTCTAAATCAACAAACAAACAACAAAAAAATGACTGCTACTCAGATTTCCCCCACTGTGTTAATGAATAACCATCTACACAGAGTTGCTCAGACCCAAATACTGCTATTCCTTGATTCCACGCTGCCTTTTGCACCCATACAATCAGTTCATAAGTAGAGCATTGTTAGCGCCACTTCTAAACATATTCCAAGCCTGTCCATTTCCCTCCAGCTCCACAGCTGCTCCCACAGTGCAAAGTTCAGAACCAGCATCATTTCTCACTGGACTGCTAAACTAGCCACAGAACTGACTTACCTACTTCCAAACTCCCTCATCCTACTTTAAAATATAAGCCAACCCCAAACCCTTAAATAGCTTCCACTTTTACTAAGAATCAAATCAAATGGCCTATAAGGCTCTTTGTGGTGTGGGCTCTGCCTACATCTATGACCTCAGTTCATACTACCCTCTCCCTCTCTAGCTACACTTTAGCTGCACTGGGCCTCTT
>RJWK010036964.1:0-21478 GCA_004363435.1 Platanista minor | reverse complement strand
AATGCTGGTGAATTAAAAAAAAAAAAAAAGAAAGAAAAGGAGCTGTGAGAAAGAACTAGATTAAAAAATATATGTGTTTACATTGAATTAAAATGGTTCTTACAAATTTGCAAAACCATTTAAATAAAATATGTATCTTTTGAAGATGTGATTTTTCCCAATAAAATTCCTGAAAATATTCTTAAGATGAGAAACTGCAATAGCTAGGCACAGGAGAGCATAAAGTTAAACCACATTAATAATAATCCTTAATTGGAACAAGTTGAGACTGTTGATATTTGCAAGTGAAGAAGGCATTTATTAATGAGATTTTTTTTCCCTTGGAAATTTTCAAGGGAAAATAATATGATATATAAACAAAGGGAATTGTAGTAAAAATTAAAGGTGTGTGTAAAGAAAATTTTAAAATAAATGTGATATATGTGTAAACATATATATATATATATATACATATTTTATTTCTTATATTGTGTGCATTTCTGCTTATCAGCTTTCATATAATACTTATGTACCAAGTCAATGTGCAAAATGACATATTGGTGAGACAATGACAGCTATAAGAAAATCAACAAGTCAGTTCTGCAAAATATATTGAACGTCAAAAAACTGCAATCCACGTAATAATCAGGAACAAGAATTATAAGACATAACACATGATAAATTTAATAATAAAATATTCTTAATGAAATGCATCAAATTTATATACATCGGACTGTGAAACTACTCCCCATACTCAGCAAAAATCAATTGTTCAACACCTTAAATCTACAAATCTATAGAAACCCTTGACAATCTTTTTTTCTTTTTTTTCCTCATTTTAGCCTAGGGCATGTTAAGACAATAGCAACCTTAAGAAGGTAAGGAATAGAAAACTCTTTGAAGTTTAAAAACAAAATTGGAATAGAGAGTAAGGAATACAGTTAAACACTTGGCATTTTCACGTTTAAAATAGTTATAACAGTAATTCCACCTCTGTAATCATTTTGACAGTTTATATGTACTTTATCCTAGGGTGTGTTCCAACACCACCAACCAATTTTCTGATTCTCCAAACAATTGTGCTCTATCACGTGGTGTTGGGACTAGCCACCCTCCTGGCATATGGATGCACTCACCAACTTGGAAACTCCCTGCATCCCCATTTTTTAGGGGTATTTATAGAGGCTTCATTGCATAGCCATGTTCAATCAATTATTAACTCAATCTCTAGCCTCTCTCCCCTCCCCGGAACTTGAGGGATGGGGCTAAAAGGTCCAAGATTCTAATCAAAGCTTGACCTTCCTGACAACAGTCTCTATCCTAACGTTATCTATCAAGGTGCCCTCCAAGAGTTGCTTCACTAGAACAAAAGAAGTTCTTATCACTCAGGAAATTCTAAAAGAGCTCTGTGCCAGGAACTGGAGACAAAGACCAAATATCTTTCTATAATACCACATTTATATATACGATAGAGCAGCGGTCCCCAACCTTTTTGGCACCAGGGACCAGTTTCATGGAAGACAATTTTTCCATGGATCGGGGTGGCGGGGGGCAGCGGCGATGGTTTTGGATGATTCAAGCACATTACATTTATTGTGTGCTTTATTTCTATTATTATTACATTGTAATATATAATGAAATAATTATACAATTCACCATAATGAAGAATCAGTGGAAGCCCTGAGCTTGTTTTCACTTGCCACTCACTGATAGGGTTTTGATATGAGTCTGCAAGTGACTGATCTATTATGGTCTCTGTGCAGTCAAACCTCTCTGCTAATGATAATCTGTATTTGCAGCCACTCTCCAGCACTGTCATCACCACCTCAGCTGCACCTCAGATCATCAGGCATTAGAGTCTCATAAGGAGCATGCGACCTAGATCCCTCGCATGCACATTTCACAGTAGGGTTTGCACTCCTATGAGAATCTAATGCCGCCACTGATCTGACAGGAGGCGGAGCTCAGGCGGTAATGCGAGTGATGGGGAGCGGCTGTACATAGAGATGAAGCTTCGCTCACTCGCCTGCCGCTCACCTCCTGCTGTGCGGCAGGTTCCTAACTGGCCACCGACTGATACCGATACTGGCGCGTCGTGGCCTGGGGGTTGGGCCATCCTGCTGTAGAGTGTTTAAAGCATGTTTTCCAACTCCCAGATATTAGACTTGTAATTTTTATTAATGTTTAAAGGGGATTATAGAATGATTTTGCAGTGACTGATATATTTTTTTTAATTCACAAGCTTTGCTTTATTGATTTTCGTTGTTTATGAAAACTATGATTTATAAATCACATACAATTAACAATTGGGAAAAATATAAGTCATATCGTAAGAAGCCATTTCAAGCATTAAGGAATCTATACCCTCTGCAAAAGGCATAAATACTGTATTAGTAAAACAGGTGAAGAGGAATCCATAAAAGCAACTGAAGAAGTTTTACCAGATGCATAAAAGGAAAAGAACAAATAGGAATAGACGCAGAATATCTGAGGATTGAATAACATTTAAATTGGGAAAGAAACGTTTCATTAACATGAAGAAAATTATAAAAGGTGTCAACATCTTCAATGAGTTAATGACTGACAGTGGCACATGGGTCAGTGACAAAGCAGGGTTTTGTGCTGTGTAACCAGATAATGTAAGGTAATTTTTAACTCAAAATTGTACAAATATAATATTGAAAATATGCCCCGGAGCCAGGCAGGACATGACTAGATGGTACCCTTATTGTGTTACTGGACTCTGAACACTTGCTTTGGTCTCTGCCTGGAGTTATCAAGCCCTGACTCATACTTTCCACCATCTGAAGTGCATAAAAGATTTACGAGTTGCCAGACCTAGACTGGGGATTAGAATACTCAAATATAGATGATTAAAACACCCTTAAATGACCATAATAGTCTTCTGGCCAAACACTTTCCCCTCAACCACTTAGCTGTTGTACAGTTTCTTCTTCAGGCTGGTCTCACTACTTAATCATTTTATTTATTTTCTCCTTTGATGTACTAAATTCATCGTCTATGCCATGGTTTCAACTTAGAGCTACAAGTGGTTAGTTGATTTGTAGTAATTCCTCAGCTACCCACTTTGTAGTTTGAGCTAGTTATTTGCTGAAGATTATCTTCAAACACTGTGAGTTGATTCTGAAAGAAGAGATCGTTATTTACATGCATGAAACAAATCCAAATGTATTACTTAAGTGAAGAGAAGAGTACCTGTAGAAAACAATCTCTCTGAAACTAAGGAGTTAAGGAATTGAATGACTTTCAGAACTCAGAAAGTTGAGGTTTTGGGCAGATTTTTAAGATAAAATTAAAGGACTGGCTGATATTCAGCGTGAGTACTGGAGCAGAATAAATACTGATTTGACTAAATTTCAAAAGTTAGAGTCACAGCCAAACTTTAACTGATTGTTGAACATGAAACCTTTTCTGTGGTTACTTGTTTATGACCAAATAAGAGTAGAGAAATTATTTTTTAAATATATTTTTCTTTTTATTCTTAATGTCAGACTTCAACTTCTTGACAATATCTCTTTTATTTCAAGAAAGCTTCATAGTAGCTTCAAAATAATCACATGACCATGAACATCAGAAAAGCAGGGGAGCAGTATAGTTTTGAAATGAACTGCTTCATACAAGAGGATATCTGAAGTCACAGATGAAGAGTTAGAAGACAAACATTCTCCTGTTCACTCTTAGGAGGGGTGTGAAATTAGAGAATTATCCACTTTAGAGGTGTCTTCAGGATAAAGCTAAGTATAATTTACACAGGAGGTGTTTTATTTCAAATGGGATAGGACTTTCAAGGGACATCCTGAAGATGGAAAGAGGTAGAAGAATAGTTGGTGGAAAGTTAGTGGAAGGTTGGCCCAGAATAATACAAGGATGAGAATACCATAGAGTATAGATGACCAGAAAAGCATGCATATTTGTCCACTGCAAAAGTAGTTTAACTCTATCCAGACTTATGAACAAGCACAATTAGGAATTCTATATAAAGATAAATTGATGACAAAACTGCAATATTGTAATCCTTATTAATGTTTCAAATAAAATATAATTGGCCCTTTCTCAGAGGAGTGCAGCTTTCACATTTGCAGTTCTTTAATTAACTGGAGATAAACTGAAGTCTCCTATTTATTGTGACCTAATTTAGAAACAAAACATTTTTATTCAGCAATTTTTCCTTTTTCATTATTTCTTTTTTAAAAAGAAATATTATTATTATTCATCAATAATTATTGATGAATATGTATAATAAAATGGACTCATTGTAACAGACATTTCTATGGGTTTTGATAAAAATATAAATTAATGTAAGCAAAACCAAAATCAAGATATAGAAAATTTCCATCACTCCAAAAAAATCCCTTTGGGTGACTTTATAGAAAACTTCCCTAACTCCAGCCCTTTATAACCACTGATCTATGTTTTTGTCCCTACCTAGTTTGCCTTTTCTGGAATGTCTTATATATTTGATCACAGCTATATGGTATTTTGGGTCTGGTTTCTTTCACTTAGTATAATGCATTTGAGCTTGACTCCTGATCTTATATATACCAGTTAGTTCATTTCTATTGCTGAACAGTATTCCATTGTATGGACATACAGGTATTCATTCATTCACCAGTTAATAGACATTGAGTCCTTTCCAGTTTGGGGAAATTATGGGTAAACCCAATATAAACATTCATAACACAGGCTTTTGTGTGATCCAAAGTTTTTTATTTCCCTTATAGAAATTCTATCTAGTTCAGATTTCTAGATCTTGTGATAGTGTATGTTAACTTTAAAATAAAGTGCTACATTTTTTTTCCTGTGGCTATGCCATTTTACATTCTTACCAGTTATGAATGAAAAATTCAGTTGCCCTACATCTTAGAAGCACTTAGTACTGCCACACTTTAAAAAGAATTTTAGTCACTCTAATAGGGGTGTGACAATATATCATTTTGCTTTTGATCTGTGAATTGAATAGATGATTATCTATAATGATATCAAAGAGCTTTTCATCTGTTTTACTTTCCATCCATATGACTTCTTTCAGTAAAATGTCTCTTCAAATCTTCACACATTTTTCTCTAAAGTTGCTTGTTTTCCTACTTAATTATTAGGGCTTTGTACATTATGGAAACAAGTGTTTTATCAGATGCGTGGTTTGCAAATATTTTCTCCTGATCAAGGGCTTACAAAAGTTAATACTGATAAAGTTCATTTATCAATTTTTTTTCTTTATAGATCACACTCTTGGCATCATGGCTAAGAAAATTTTATCTAACCAAGATTTCAAATACTTTCATACATGCTTTCTTCTAGAAGTTTTATGCCTTTAGCTTTAACATTTAAGTATGTGTTCACACATGCAAACACACACAATATGGTGTGACTGCTGTGTGCCTCCTGTTTTTCCCTTTCTGAATAGAGTTATCTGTGTCAGTTATGCTATGTCTGTCTCACTATTGCATGTTGGGGCTATGAGGGGATGATGATCCTCTCATAGTTCATTGATCTTTGGATCAAGCAGAACTGCAATCAAGGAGATAGTTAAGGAACCACACGTGATGAGTTCAATCTGCAGCTGTTGGCAAGATTCTGAAGTTCTAGTTAATTCTAGTTGGTTCTAGTTCTAGTTCTGTAATAGGATAATCATAAGCAGGATAAAACTGGTAGAGGCTTTGTGAGGGGGGTGCATATATTTTGCATGTGGGAGAAATAGAAATAACCTGTGGCTAGAGGGTAGACTGCTTGGTTTCACATGTCTAGCAATACTTTGATACTCCAGTTATTAAGAGGTAAAGCTTAATCCTCCTCTGCTTGAGTGTGCACTTAGTGGTTACTTGCTTCTAATGAATGGTATGGAGCAGAAATGATGGTTTGTAACTTAGCAGACTAAGATGCATAAACAATTGTGGCTTTCTATTTGCTCTCTACTTCAGATTATTTGTTCTGGAGCAAGACGGCTACCGTGTCATGAGTACACTTAAGTTGCTATGGAGAAGCTTACATAGCAAAGATTTGAGGAGGCCAATGGCCTGCAGTCAGGAGGGAACTGTGGCCTCCTGCCAAGAGCCATGTGAGTGAGTCACCTTTTGATGTTCATATAACTGTAGCTCCTGCCAACATCTTAACTACATCCCTATAAAATACCTAAAGCCAGAACCATGCATCTAAGCCACTTGCAAGTTCCTGACCCACTGAAATGATGAGATAATAAATATATGTTGTTTAGAGCCACTAAGTTTTAGCGTAATTTGTTATGCAACAATAGATAATTAATATACCAACTCAGACATGAGTCTCAATTGGATTTTCCAAACACCAATGGAATAGCCATTAACAGGCTGCTTTATCCTGTGTCCTGGAAAAGACTATTATCTGAAGAAAATTTTTTCAATTTATTTGCATATTTTAAAGTAATGTATGCTTTATCATTTGTCTTGCATATGTTGAGAAATATGCATAACTCTTACTGACTGATTCATTTGTTGACAAAGAAAAAACCTGAAAGATTAAAATTCTAATCAAATAAATATGTGAAACACTTTTCAGAGGTAAACAATAAAAAAAAAGTAGTTATTTGTATAAATACATAAAAAGTAAACTTTTCTTAGTGGAGTTAACCACACATAAATTTTAAGAGGAAATACAGTTCACAAAAGGGTATGGATAACTCAGTTCTCAATTTATGCATCAAAAATATGATTTCTCTGACATAGAGATAATTGATCTGGGCATTTTGGTCTCTTTGAGTTTGATTTACTCTCATATTAATATTTCTTGAATGTTTTTGCACTCTTGGTACCTTATCAGAATCAAGATGTGTAACAACACTCTGAGAATATTATTGTCTTTTGTCAAAAGGTTAGCTCTGAAAGCAATAAAAAGAATTATAGATTATTTAAGACCTTTCTTTCATTTAAAACTTAGCCTGATAAATTTTATATCTTTACTGTGAATAAGTTACTTTTCATTTCATGATACTTATCTTTGTGGTGTGCAGCTTCAAATGTTTATTTTAAAAGCTATTATTTGAACAGAGGATTTGTTACTGATTGAGAAGATAATTTTCAAGTTCAGTTATGCAATATTGATGCACTTAAGATTGTTGAATTCTTGACGTAAAGATACATATGCAATCTACAGTTTAAGACCTCACTGGAATAAGTATTTTCCATATAGATTTATGACTGCTGAGCAGGAACTGGAAAACCAGTGATCGTTCTACCATCACTGAAAATAAATTCAACCAAGGGCAAAAACTAGTCAACCATGAAATTGTGCACTTAAGCAGACTTCACACTGACAACAGAAATGCTGAAGGGAATTTATATATACTAGCTAGGATCTCGTCTGCTAGGATCTTTCTGCAAACTCTTTTGCTATGATTCATTTCTAGTGAAAACAACAGTATATCTATTTGCTATTTTGGTGTCTATTCTCAAGACTTAGATATTGATCAAGGATAGTTACTTCAAGTTTTAAAAAGGCAGTAACTCATATTTTCACTTCCCATTTCTCTAAGTAAGATCCTTTTGATTGATCAAGAATAGTCCAATCTTGAGAAATAACATAGAGGATAAAAATCATATTCCAAATATCTATATATAAAATATTAAGTATATATATATTGATTACTTCAGGGTAACCCTCAGAAACAAATACCATAGGCATAATTACTATTCCCATTTGTACGAGTCAAGAAACTAAGGCAGAGAGGTTAAGTAAATTGTCCAGGGTCATAATTTTGAAACCATTCAGTCTTTTTTCAGGTCCATGCTCTTAACCATTGGGCAATTTGATATGACCTCTAAATATGAGTATTTCATATACATATTCAATTACAATAAAATATCTATCAACATCAACATTTAAATATTTTAAAATACGGTTTAACAATGTTTCTTATTTTATGTATGATGTATAAAATAATTATGTTAATTATAAATAAAAAAAATATATATATATATAATTCATTGTTTTTAAAAAATGTACTAGGAACTCTACTAAGGTTTGCACATAAATTATGCAAAAGTCTTTACAATAGTGCTCCATACTTATTTTACAAATGAGGTAATAGTATGAGGCAGACTGTATAACTTCTCTAAACCCTACTGCTGAATTGTCACAGATTCAGAATTAGAAAAACATCCATTTAAAGGACATTAATAAAAACTATTTTTAATTTTATGGATTTCTTATTATATTACTAAAAACAATTTTAAGTCAGCATTGATGCTCATGAATTTTTCATTTGTACCCAGTTTATCTGAAATTAAGTGGTATGCAGCAAGTAGAGATTAAAATCTTATTTACATGGCTGAAAGGTGAGTGAACAATTGGATAAATAAAAACACAAGAAAATGACAACTAATAATTATTGGATACCTTTTATATACTGTTCTTTTTAAACATTTTGAAGTGTCCTTTTAGATGGAATTTTCATCTCATTTAGGAGTATATTGTGCAACAGAACAAAAATTGTACATAGTAATTTAAGAAATAAAAACAATCTGTGATATAATAATATGCTAAAACATCATATTAGCATGAAATTATTATTAGCTAGTGTGGATTCAGAGTTCAAGTCTTTAATGATCACTCTTAATATTCTAAGACATAGTACTAGAATTAAGAATGAAAATTTTACTTTTGACTTACAGTTGTAAATGATATCATGTCATGGCTACTTTTGACTTACAGCTGTAAATGATATCATGCCATGGCTGAATAGGTATAAGCATTACATAATATTGATTTAGATTTCTTAATTTAGTTTTACCATGTGAAAGTTAAGATTTAGAGTTGAAGAAATTTCAGTAAATTGAATATAGGTGGTTCTTAAAACAAGTATGGAATCTAAACCAAATATTTAGCTTTTCTATAAAAAATTACTAATTGAATTTTATATTTGAAATTGAAGGTCACCCTCATCCAAAATATTCATTGAACAATATTTGTGAATAATCTATAAAGACCTTAAGACATTAGGCCGCAAAAATTTAAAGGGTCAGGCAAAGTTGGACACATGAAGGAAGAACAAAAATAATAGTTATTGTTTACTAAATATACTTCTCTAGAGATTGAATGTAAAAGGGATAGCAAAATATAGGTGAAGTGTAAAATGGGATGGAAATGACAGGCATGAAAAGACACATCTGCCTTTCTGCTTTGCTTTCTACAAATAAATATACTCCATCAAAATGATATATTTCAAAAGTTGCTTTCCTTGCAATTTTCAAATTGCTATTCTTATAATTTTCCATATCTTAGGTCAACATTATATATTGTATAAAACTACTAGATATAATTTTTAAGGAAAAAATAAATAACAACAACAACTAAACCTTGTTGACTTACAGATTTACACAATCACTACAAATATTCTATTAAATACAGCAATATCAGTTGTTTAGATACTGATCCTTACTAATATAGTCCCAATTACTGTGGTACTTTCCAACATATTTATGACTTTGGGTTATAGCAGATGTTTATCTCCTTTGAGCAAGATAACCAGGTGCGTATCTGTCATGGGATAAACAGGTTTACACCATTAACCACTTCTGAGAAAATCTTTTTTAACCACAAAGGAACACATTGGCAGAAAATAGAGTTTACCACTTCTAAACATAGAAAATGGATTTTCATTCACTCCTTTTAAAATTCAGTGTCTTTCTTGATAAAAAATTTACTTAAATACCCGGAAGTCATATAAGTGAACCAAAAATGCTGTAACCTCAAACACGAATTTTGCCAAGGGATCACTTGTTCTGGAGTTGTCATCAGAGCAGGTGTCTGCATTGAGCAATAATAGAAATCTCAAACACCAGAAGTGGCAGAAGCAGAAAGCAGGGGAAAACTTCAAAAATCTCTGGGTCACTCTATCTACATAGATTTCCAGGATTGCCTGAGGCAACAGTATATGATATTGTATGATCACTTACTTTAGCAATAGAGGAGTTGCCAAGCCTCAAAGGCACCATGCTTGAATCCCCACTCCAGCAACAAGAAGGAAGCAAACAAAACCCGTCTTTTTCAATCAGAAAATCATTTTGTGTAAATATTGTACATATGGTGAGAGGAGTTACAGAAATCTGTGACAGAAAAGCTGATTTTCCTGATTTTCTTGAATGGTAAAACTTTTGTTTTCACTTTGGCATGATAATGGCTGGTTCAAAGACCAAAATTGAAAAATAACAACTTGTATGCCCATGTGTATAGATCAAATTTGAAAACTGAATGTGTGTGTAAAATGCATACTAGCCTATACAAATATACACAGTAATCTTTATATTGTGAAATACAGCTTAATATACCCATTATTATAATGTTTGTTCTTTTAATGTTATACAATTATTTTTATCAACTTTTCCATCTTGGTCATCAATTACAGAAACTGTTTCAAATTATAGAGACAGAGGACCAAATGGATGAATCATTAATTTTTAAGGGGGAAGATACTTCATTTTAAGTGCAAAGGCATTTTCATTATCTGGAAATGTGTGTGTGTGTGTGTGTGTGTGTGTGTGTGTGTGTGTGTGTGTGCACCCACGCTCATGCAGTTAGATAAAAATTTCAGATGTATTGCCATGGCAAATTTCAAGCAGCATATGCATCTATGACAAAGAAAATAAATCTATACTTTTCAGCAGATGGCCCTATAATCTACATACCAATCCTCTAATTCCCTTGCATTTTGATGACTCGTTTTACATCATAAGAAACACTTTACTAATCTCTGATTATAATACTGTTGTTACTATAATTCTGGCTTATCTCAATCAGTCAGTTTTCTTCATCATTGCAAGTTTGGCAGAAGCTGAAAATTTCTGTAGGGTTTAGGATTGATGTAATCAGACTTTTTTGATGAAATGCCCGTATACTTTTCTATACAGTCAGCCTCATACAATTCCTTCTCTTTTACCATGTCTTACCTTCGTTCTCTGAAACAAAACTTCCATTATTGGTTTATTTCTCAAACTTTTCTGCTCTGTCATTTGGACAACATTTCAATAAAGCTATTCCTTCATTTTGTTTGTGAGCATTGCCTCCAATGATTTCCTTACTGACTGCTAGCTCTCTTAGCATAATATAAATTTTCTTGAAGTATTCAGCAGTAAACAATATTCCTTTTTCTGTGATTTTTCATACCAGGTAATAAGACCAAGAAAATGGCTGGTATGCTTCTAGCTTATCCATGGGCATTGAAAACTGATTGTTTTTCATCTATATTCAAATATCTTCAAGCAACGATGCTCTATTTGCTTGATTACACTAGTCTCCCAAATCTGGATCACTAGCCTGTGTTTAATTAAAGAATTACTTACCTAACACTCACATTCTTTTCACTAACTAATTTATTATTCACGTGGATGAAAAATTAAAAAGTCTAACATTAACCTTTTTATTATTTTTGAGATATTTGTAGGCTAATATGCAGTTGCAAGAACAATAGAGAACAATCACAATGTACCCTTTACTAATTTCCCCCCAGTAGCGATATTTTGCAAAATTACAGTCCAATATCACAAACTGGATATTAACATTGAAAAATTCTAGATACTGAACACTTCCACCACTACCAAGGATCCTTCATGTTTCCCTATTGTAGCCAGACCCACTTTCTTCCAAGCTTCCTCACCCTTTGCCCCTGTCTTTAATCCCTGGCAACAAGGATTTTATTCTCTGTTTCTATAATTGTGTCAGTTCAATGGAATATGTATGTAACCTTACTGTGTTGACTGTTTTCACTTAGTATATTTTTGTAGTATGACAAAATGTAGCTGTATGACAAGATTCATACAGCTTGTTGCATATATCAGTAGTCTTTTCCTTTTTATTGCTGAGTAATATTCCATGGTCTTTATGACAACATCTACTTTTAAAAAACAATTATTTTCCTCTCTAATCAATTCAACCAACCATTGTTAATACACAGCCTTTTTCATACTTTTACCAACTCTGAAATCTTGTTTTAATATGCTTCTGTCTCATCATTGTCCCCTATTCATCAACTTTATCCCATCTGTTCTCTTATAGAAACTTCACTTGTATTTCAAATTCTAGTCTCACAAAGTTTATTTTGTTCAATGGCAATTTTCATTCTCCTAGGGTCATGAATTTGCCTATTCAACTAGCTTTCCACACTTCAGATAACTTTTTCCAGGCACACTCATTTTTCCTGCCCTGCTCAGCATCCAAAGCCTGCTCACTACTGCCTATAGGCACATCCCTGAGTAAAGTCCTTAACTTGACTCAGTTTATAATCCTTGCACATTTTTGTGCCAGTTGTTTACATTCCTCAGAGAAACAATTCCAAGCTTTCATTGATTTCTGCTACACTTATCAAATGACATTGCCCCAATTTTCTCAGTGAAAATTATGTTCATCATATGTCTGTCAAATTCCTGTGAAATAACCTGAAAATGTAAATAGAATATAAGCAATCCAATCTTGTGTTCTCTCTCCAATTGTCACCTCTAGAAACTTATATCAACCCTTTCTCACTTTGCTAGTGCTTTCCTTTCTTTTAATTCTGTCTCTCCTTTTAATTATTGTGGTCAGAATTAAACTTCCAAAGCTACATTAGTAAGTAATAATGCAATTATTCATAGTAATCTCCAAGAGACAGAATGTCACCTGCTGGGTTGAATTTGAGTGAAATCTAATTGATTGTATTAATAAATATCAGTAAGGGGTGAAAACCAGAAGTTTAGAAAGGGTTGGTTACCCCTGGAGAAGAGTAAAAGGAGATTATCAAGCATAATCATTAGCAATATCCAACCAAGAACTGCAAGTATTCTAACCCATCTGTAAGGCCATTTGACTACTTTAAGCCCTTCTAATTATGACTTGATGACTTCAAATATATGGAAGCAAAGAGAAAATGCAACACACATGCTGACAAAAAAAGATGTCTTATTCATGTAACCCATATTTCTTTATGGCAAATTAACAGATTAGAATTCTGTACCTTTATGAATCAATCTCCTAATTCCATTCAGTGTGATATCACTATGAAGAGGATCCTGCATTATCAGATTGATAAAGTCTTATTTTTGCATTTTCGACTGTAAGACATCAGCCCTGGAATTTTTGTAATTTTACTAAAGAATATCACTAGATATATGTAAAGAGCTGTACGTCTTTTATTTTTCACTAATGTTTGAGTCTTTCATATGATCTTCTTAAAACACTTAGCTATGCTTGCTCCCCTGGTTAAAATCATACCCTACTTCCTTGAAAAAACAGAAGCCATCAGAAACGTACTGCGTTAAACTCTTGCGCCACCAGGAAACTTATGTATGCTGAACTCTACCTTTGTCTCCTGTATCAAAGGAAAAAATATCAAACTCCTATCCAAATGTGTAGCTGTCACCGTCAGTCTTCCACACAGAAGGTCCTTCAGAAGCCCTTTACCTTTATGTGTTCTTTTCCCAGCCTCCATACGCTTTGCTCCTAACAAGGGCTTCTGAAAGCCCTTGGACTACTAGAAATGCTTTCCCCATGAGTTTATATAGCCTTAGGGTATGCTTAGCCAATGACTTATTGATACAGAGAATGAAAAACTCAGCTCTCCTTCCTGGAGTAAGAAGAAATTCTTATTGTCCTTTTTATTCTAGAAGTTCCTGCAGAATTAGGATAGCGCTGGGACTGCACTTGAAATCACAACTTTGACTTCTCCCCTCTTGCTTCTTTTCCTCCCTTATATGTTCCCCTCATAAATCACTTGCACATAAATATGTATCATATGTTCTACTTCTAGGGAATCTCACCTAATACAAAAGCTATTTAAACCACTGCCTGCATTTGGTATCATATCCCCTCTTCATTCTATAAGAAATTAACCTATCTCCTATTATGCTTATTTCAATAGTATTTCTCTTTCTCTGACTTTTTTTCTTTGATCCATCTAGTAACCTGCTCTTGTTATTACCTTTCTTTTTCCTTCATATTTAAAATTCTGGAAAGAATAGTCTGTGCTCGTTTCTCCAGCTTATCACCTCTTCTTCACTTTCAACCCACTGAAATTTAGGTTGTGTCTTCCTTACTTCATTAATATTATTTTATGAAAATTAGCTAAAGCCTCCTACTTGATGACTCATGAGATTTTTTTTTTGCAACGTACCACACTCTTACCCATTTTTGATGTTAATGATACAAGTATCTTCATTCATGCCTTTATTCAATAAATATTTATTAAGATCTCTATGGACTACATAATATGCCAGGCAATAGAAAATAATAATAATATAAACAGTGTGCTATACAAGCAAATAATAAACAAACATAACCCAATCTGTTGGGATAAGGGAAGTTTGTTTGAAAGACATGAGAATTTTGCTGAATCTTGTATCACTTGTGGAAATTATCTGTGGCATCTTTCTCCCACCTATAAACTAGGTTGAGACCATAATCTACCTAAATAGGAAAGTAAAATTTGGAGTAGATATAATTAACTTAGCCTAAGTCCAAGTGCAAATAGATCAGTGTCTTTGAAGAGGTAAAAGCCCATTTTGTAATACTCTAAACTTTTACCTTGACTGTGAGAAATGACCACTTTTCCCTATTAAGTGCCCAATCTTACTACATTTTATTTTTTTCCTTTCCCCAGGTATGCCACTAGCTCTATCATGTCTTCCTTGAAATCCAGATATGCAGATAATCTATGTGCCCTAAATACTTTTACAGCAGCTCTGCACAGGTCCCAGTTTCTTAGCATGGCTTCCAATGCTGTTTCTTTTATCTACCATAGCAATTGAGTAAAAAGGAATCCTATGACAGTTGAGTTAAAATCCTATGTCAGTTTAAAACCTATGGATATCTACTATTAAAGCATATTGACTGAGGCTAAATTTCTCCTCTGAAATGCCAGAACTGGGGAATGTAAATATTAAGCACAGAGAAACATTTGATTAAAGTGCCCACCAATGCAGGTTAAAATTGTAGCCTAGGGCAGGATAGGGAGAATCTATTCTTGAACTGATAAGTAAATTGTAGAAGTCATTAAATGGAAAGCATTGTGGGAAAACAATTTTATTTAAATTGTGGCATCTATGTAAAGTAATAGCTTTGAAAATAGAAAGTTCTTCAGTTAGTAATAGTGGCAGGCTAAAAAAGAGGGATGACCCTAACTCGGCTTGTGAGTCAAGAATAATATAGGGCATTGGAAACTGTCAGATGAAAAAGAGATACCCATATTGTATGAGAACCAAAAAGAGAAACTGTGCTTAAATTTATCTAAGCATGTCCTAAAGGGAAAAAGTTTCTATATTCCACCTTAACCCTCTAAAATCCAGATGAATATGTCTTCGGTGCTGGGGCAATAGCCTATTACCTTACATGGTATGGATCCAAGGTTCATTTCCTAGGCTAGGGATTCTAACAGTGAATTACGTAAAATCAAGTCTCCATCAACTTTGGGTTCCAAGACCACACACACTTTTAGAACTTCAAGAAGTTAAATTTATATTGTTCACTCTTGTATTTACAAATGCTTATTCAAACTTACTATTTTCAAGGAAATGTGATAAATGCTATAAACATTATGAGTATATAATACAACTTATAACAATTATTAATATTGGGTGCATTGAATTGCTGTGTGTTCTACTGATGTGACCTTGAAAGGTCCTAGGAGGATAACATCTGCTCAATTTGCAAATCACTAGCACATTTTAAAAATTATTATTTGTTTTATATGTGTGAGGAAGATATTATTAACAAATGTCTATAAAGCATAATAAATATGGAAAACGTATAATCTCAAAATAACTTTTAATCTTTGTGTTTAAGATCAGAGGTTAAAAAAGTCAAAAACATTGAATTATTTTCTTTCACTTCTGACTGTTAAAGAAAAAAATCCTAGAAACAGTTCTCAAATTCACACAATAATGCCTTTGCAAACTCTTTATAAAGTTTGAAATATTATTAATACTAACTTTGGAGGTGGCAAATTTTTAAAAAAATATTATGCATGATATGGCAATTTTGTATGTTTTGTGGTCTGGTTTTATTTAGAGTTTTCATGAAAATACAACATTTACTTTTTATAATATTAATCTAGGAAAACCATAAAATGTAATATCTATTTACAACATAAAGTACATAATTCATAATATAGATGAGCATTGAACGGTTTTATTTTTATTATTTCAAACAGAATGGATTTTAACAGGCAACATACAAATTTTGGATCATGAAAAGAAAATATGAAAACCTTTAGACAAGCTGTTAGCTAACATTTGAAAACCAAATTAAGCAGGTTTACAATATAGTGCAGCAGATGGAGAAAATGTGATCACCCTGGGAATAAATTTTCTTTATTTATCCATTTAACTTAGGTCTGTTCATGTGCATCTCATAAAATAAGATTTTGTTCCCATAATATGTTTCATATTACTATGAAATAATATTCTTTCAAATATTTTCTGATTATATCTGCTCTAAGTTAAGGATTAGGAAATGTTAATATAAGATAAACATATATAATGTTGTCTATTTTAGGTAGGTATGAAATACATGTGTGCAAAAAAATGACACACGTAAAAAAATATTGCTTTAGTTGTACTATCATAGACTTTGCCCTCAAATATATGTGGCTCTGATTGGAAGCAAGGCAAAATTTATGGAAGTAGGTGTTATTAGCTCATTTAAAAAAGTGAAGTGGCACTTTTTAAAGGAATCAGAGGTGGTAGAGATATGAAGCATATAGACATAGGAGAGCTAAACTAACTCAGTAAATTGAGATAGATAAAGAAATGTATAAGCAACTCTCCCAGATAGTGTATTCTATAAAATATCCTAAAATGAAATACTCTTTCTGAAGTAATACTTATTTGGGGTAAATATAATGTTGACAAATTCTTCACTGAATAAATCTGAAATGTATAAATGAAGAGATACAATGAAAAGAAACTGAAAATGTTAATTGCAATAAATCTAGAAAAGGTACTTAATGTAGCAGAGGAAGGGGAAAAAATACTCAATAATGGACTCACAAATTTATTTGAATATAAAGGTGAAATGTGGAAACAATGACATTCAAATTCTAAAATCTTCTTCCTCTCAATTTTTATTTGTATTTAGCTGAAGGACATAGTAGTAGAATGAATGAAATACCAGATTCTGTAGTGAAGATAGCATTTGTCAACCTGTTGAAGTGGGTAACAGCCAACTGGAAGATACCATACTATCTACAGACAGCAAAATGACAATATTGATAGATGCAAATACTTAAATTGCCTTTGGATTCTAATTTTAAAGTTCCTTTAAGGACATAAATAGAATGTCTACAGATGCATCTCTTATGAAATATATAAACTTATCAGGACTAGCAGTTGAAGAATTATTTCCTGAGTATATTGATAGTCAAAGTTTTCTGTGTCCAGTCAGCATCAACACTACCTGGGAGCTTATTAGAAATGTGGAATATTGGACGCTACCCTAGGCCTATAAAGTCTGCATTTGAACAAGATCTCTAGGTGATTTATATGCAAATTACAATTTGAAAGTGTTGATCTAGTACATATAAATTATGTTTCTCAGATGAAGATGTTGTAAATGCTTTCTATAGTTACATTTACAGTGACAGAAGAAAAAAGCCACCTAATTCAGAATAAATGCAAACAAAAACCATTTTAGCATTTTAACTCTGAAGTATTCATACCATTTTACTGGGGAAAAAAAGTCAGATTCTTATTATAATGTGGATTATCCAAATTGCCTTATGTAATTTATCTAGAAATTGAAACAATATGACGCAAGAGGGAGGAGATATGGGAACATATGTATATGTATGATTGATTCACTTTGGTGTAAAGCAGAAGCTAACACCACTGTAAAACAGTTAAACTCCAATAAAGATGTTAAAAAAAAAACAATATGAAATGAACTGAGGTTCCATTCAAAATTCCAAAACTTATCAAACATAGGAAATATAGCAATATCTAAGCAGTTTCCTTAAATTTTGAATAGGCCTAAGATAAAGGAGGTTGTGATTCTGTGACTAAAATACAAGTTTTTCTTGGAAATAGCAAATGCAAGATGACATATAAATGGTATTTTATGGAAATTCTACCTGATCAAGGAAGGACATTGAATTAATTACACCTTTATAGTGGATATTAAGAGATTTCCTTTCCTTTGCTTTCTGCGTTAAGGTATTGTGCATTCCCTTGGCCGGAGAAATAATGGAGTAGGTCAGAGTTTATAAAATGTGTTTCATACTGTATATCTTTTCCTATTTAACAAATATAAAAAAGGAATTTTTGTGTATGTAATCTCGCAAGAAGTTATATAAAAAAGTGTATAGCTTTGAAAGGCTCTAAAAGATTTTTACTCTTACTAAAATATTTTGTGTCAAATTACATAGCATAAAGACTAAGTTCTTGAAAAACCAAACCTTGAAATAAACCAAATAGATCTTGAAATAAAGGGCTAGCAATTAATAATGAAATCATTAAGAAGCTAATATAAAATATTTGATAATAATGGAATATATCCCTTTATGTTTTAAAAGAGCAAGTTACACTAAGATCCCATTTTTAATAAAAGTGAATGGAATAAACATAGTGAAAATAAAACATGAAAGGAAACACAGAAGAAAAATTACAGTGGTTATTTTGTGGGGCTATTATTACTTGTATTTTATTCATACTCCTCTGCTTTTGATATTCTCTTCAATAAATGTATATAGTACATTGTTAATGAGAAGAATTTCTAAAATAATAAACTATCTACATTGGTATCTGACAAAATGTTAGCATCTTAAAGAAAGTTATATTGATATTAGAAAGCTTAACCAATAAACAGGGTACAAAAATGTATGTATATGATAACTTTATGATGTACTATATATTTCCTCCTCCCATTAGAATATAAACTTTGCAAAGTTGAAAAAATATATTATGCCAATTAATTAAAGCATCCATAAGGAATACGTTAGGACACATTTTATGTGAAATATTTCATCTTCCTATGGAAATAGATGTAAGGTAAAGGTAAAATGTATGTATAATACTCTAGGGTGTTTATACAAAATTCTCCTCTTTTTTTTATGAATTGTATTGGCCAATTCTGGTGGAAGTATGGATAAATTTCTATTTAACTGACATGACAATTGACATTACTAAATAAAATATAAATTATTTTACAATATACTTATTTTTACAATAGCATATTTGAATGAACACAAAGGCTTCCATTTGTTCTTTAATGGTTCTAAAGACCAATGAAATAATTATATTTGCAAAGATTGATTGGACCTTGCAATTTACTCTAAATGCATCAAAATCCTCCCTCCAGTTCCTGAATGATTTAATACCTTGTATATATACAATTTGGGGACTGCTTCTTTCTAGTATTGATATAGGAAAGTTATTTTCTAACATAACACTAAAAATCTGCTGTTTTTTTTTAACCTGAAAGTTAAAACAATGCTTCAGAGAATATCTGTGCTATTATACCACCTGTACTTCTAAAATACTTTGGTAGAAACTCATTATTGACAATTTAACATAATATTTGCAACTGAATTAAGCTATCATGTCATGATTACAAATTCTAAATCATTCTTTCTCTCAAATAAACACATGTTTCACTTATGGATTTTGTTTATGGAATATAACTGATAATAAGATTGTGTATTGGGCTTCCCTGGTGGTGCAGTGGTTGAGAGCCCGCCCGTCGATGCAGGGGACACGGGTTCGTGCCCCGGTCCGGGAAGATCCCACATGCTGTGGAGCGGCTGGGCCCGTGAGCCATGGCCCCTGAGCCTGCGCTCCGCAACGGGAGAGGCCACAACAGTGAGAGGCCCGCGTACCGCAAAAAAAAAAAGATTGTGTATTCACTTAAAAAGACTGACAGTTTATATTGACTTAATATCCTAACAATTATTATACATTAATTACACTTAAATGTCCCAAATGTTGTTTTAAAACACTCATGTCACTAAACTGTATTATAAGAAAAAATGAAAAATGGACCACAACATTGAGTTTTGAATAATTTCATTTAAACAGTATTATTTTTGCTACTACGGAAAAATTTAATTCACAAAAGGGAAAACACAGCAACATTAATGTTGACTTTTTTTGCGATACGCGGGCCTCTCACTATTGTGGCCTCTCCCGTTGCGGAGCACAGGCTCTGGACGCGCCATGGCTCACGGGCCCAGCCGCTCCGCGGTATGTGGGATCTTCCAGGACCGGGGCACAAACCCGTGTCCCCTGCATTGGCAGGCAGACTCTCAACCACTGCGCCACCAGGGAAGCCCCGGGAAGCCCCTAATGTTGACTTTTCAATGGTATTCATAAGTTTGCAAATGTTGGATTTCACATCGAAGTACCTTAACCAGGAGGCAAAAGTTTCACTGTTATTTATGTGTATAAACAGATATAGTCATTTCCCAGCAATATATGAATTTATTAATATACACAATATTTGTTCTACAGAGTGTTAGAGCTATGTATACTTAATAATTGCAACAGAAAAACATAAAAGCACTGATTTAGAGGCTATTTCTTTCTCCATCTAATCAAGAATGATCAATTAATGAAAAATTGCAAATAGTGTTTTACAAGTTAAATTATATTATTTAATAATTTAAAATTATACTTAACGCAGAGCATTCATGCCTTTACTGTAATACTTTAGACAACTGATTATTTTACACATAATAACTTTCTCAACAATTATTCAAAATGGTAATTCTGGCATTCCTAATTTTTGTCCCTATTTTGATTTCACTCATTGCAGGAATCAATTTTCTCAGTCAACTAGTGTTAAAATGTAAAAATGAACTTTATTACAAGCAGATGTTTATTTTATAACACAAATATTTAAATTAGTGAATTGCATGGAGTTCTTTAACGGAAAGTGTTAACTTTATTGAGGAAAATTTAATTGCAGAATGGTTATTACTGTGAATAAGTTTTGCATGTATGTCTATCTACCTGTTTTATTTTTATTGCATCATTAGTTTTAATTGCTTTAATTATATCAAGTTAAAACATTTGCATATTATCATGTGTATAGGTATATATTTTACCAAGCAAGTACTTTGAATTACAGACATCTATAATATACAGCGTGTGAATAATTTTGAAATAGATTTACATATTTATTTATGGAGTTGTATTGGGATCACTGGCATAGTTTCCCAAAATAGAACAACTAATTTCTGTAAGGGTATTAAGAAGACAGCTGTCATATAATTCTTCCCAAGTAGTTTTCAAAGTACGTAAACAATATCCTGTAATGAACACTCAGATTAGCATATCAGATGAAAGAGTGGAAATTCATCCTAAATAACTTCTTAAGGCATTATGAAAAATTAAAGAAACACAGATTCTTTTTTCCTTGTCCCATATGACTGTGATTTTTCAGTCTAAAGTTTGAGGTTGTATTTGCTGGTTTAATCACCTTCTGAAATGTTGAATCTCATGCAATGTCTTCCAATAAATTTTGAATACATGTGAAACCACATTGTGATACT
>RJWK010036963.1:0-21477 GCA_004363435.1 Platanista minor | reverse complement strand
ATGCCTATGGTATACAGATATTCAGTCTTTTCTTGACAATCAGCCTTGCCTTGATATTCAAATAATAGGAATCAACCAATAAACTTAGAAATGATAAAAAGACAACTAGGGGCTTCCCTGGTGGCGCAGTGGTTGAGAGTCCACCTGCCGATGCAGGGGACGCGGGTTCATTCCCCGGTCCGGGAAGATCCCACATGCCGCGGAGCGGCTGGGCCCGTGAGCCATGGCCGCTGAGCCTGCGTGTCCGGAGCCTGTGCTCCGCAACGGGAGAGGCCACAACAGTGAGAGGCCCGCGTACCGCAAAAAAAAAAAAAAAAAAAAAAGACAACTAAAAACCTTACTACAATGGCATTTTCTAAATGTTTTTCTTAACCCTTGGGTCAAAGAAATAACCAAAACTAAATTTACAAAATGTATTTTAAAAATAAAAAGATTTATTTTAGAAAGAGCTACAGATCTACTCAGAGGAAATCTGATAGACTTGAGTATCATCATTATTAATAAGTAGGAACTGAAAAAAATAACTTAGTGTTCATCTTAAGAAACTGGAAGGTAAAAAAGTAAATGAATGAATAAACCAGTAAAGTAAGAAGATGTAATTAAATACAGGTAAATACAGTTGGCCCTCCATATCTGCTGGTTCTGTATCTGCAGATTCAACCAACTACAGATTAAAAGTATTCAAAAATATAAAATTCCAGAAAGTTCCAAAAAGCAAAATTTGAATTTGCTACAAGCCAGCAACTATTTACCTAGCATTTGCTTGTGTTTGCAACTATTTACATAGTATGAGGTATTATAAGTAATCTAGAGATGATTTAAAGTATACAGGAAGATGTGCATTGGTTGTATGCAAATACTATACCATTTTATATAAGGAACTTGAGCATCTGCAGATTTTGGTATCTGTGGGGGTCCTGGAACCAATCCCCCACAGATCTGAGGGATGACTACACTAAAATAGAAGAAATACAAAATAAAAAAGGAACTTCTACTTTCCAAACCGTCTTTTAGTATTTCATTCTAGCTGCCTTTATCATCAGTGTCCATTAATCACATTTTACAGTTAACTACCATAACACTCATAATAATAAAGAGCCTGGAGTTTTTAGAAAGAGAGGTGGTCATAATTCATCATTGTTACATTAGTTCATTAGAACAGGTCACAAACGCAAATGCCTAAAGAATTCAGGTAATTGACATAATTAAGTACATCCAGACAGGTCGGAGTACAGTAGGAAAAGATGTGCACTGCTGTGAATTGGAGCACACAAGCTGATCACAGTGCTTCAGGGAAACACTGCCATGTGGGAGTGTGGGCCAGTGCAGCATATCTTCCAACTTTTCAAAAGATGCCTATTAACTCAATTTTGTTTTATTTTGTTATGCGAAATTACTTGGAACTAAAAAAATTTTAAATACAGTGAGGAACTATGCTATGTGAACTAAAACTGGTTGGCCCAATAAAACAGATCTACAGCTAAACTCAGTCCATGGGCCACTTGTTAATCACCCTCTTCCTTACAGCCAAAATCTAATGTTCCCTAGGGTATTACAGCAAACACATAAACAGGAAACACAGCGATTTCATTTTTAAAGTTCCTTGACAAGCTATCCCATCAGTGTTGTGTGAAAAATTGGACACTTTTTAAATACTCTCATCGTTTAAAAAATAAACATTCTATAGATAAGATGAAGAAAATTATGAAAATATTGAATTCTCCATCCAATTCACACTAGATTTTGTATCTTTAATTTTTAGAAACCTTTTCTATTAAAATACAAAATGTCTGTTATAATTTCTTTTATAAAATTTTTTTTTAATTTTATTTTGTATTGGAGTATAGTTGATTTAACAACGCTGTGTTAGTTTCAGGCATACAGCAAAGTGATTCAATTATATGTATACATGTACCTATTCTTTTTCAAATTCTTTTACCATTTAGGTTATTACAGAATATTGAGCAGAGTTCTCTGTGCTATACAGTGTTATAATTTCTTTTTGATTAAGTTTATTTATAACTTTATGTAATGTGAAAAAAAATGAACTACCACAAAAGATTGCTAATATCTTAAAAAAGAGTATCCAATTCTATTCTTTGCTTATGAAAATTATTCATAATTCACAAATTATTCTCCAACTATCATATATTAAGAAAAGAACAATATTTCAACTGAAGTAAAGTTTTCTGAATTAATGCCTCCTTGATAGCAATGATTACTGAAGATTACATTTAGTTTAATAGAACTTCTAAGAACCAAAAGATTTTTTACATTTTCCAATTTTTTATGCTTTTCTTGTTAACCCTTCCTACAATTGGCCTGTCCCCATGTGTTTTATTACTACCTCAAGTTTGGCCATTCCATGTTAATTCTATCTCATTTAAAAATTTTACTATGTTCTACTTTTTCCCCTGTTTTCTCCTTTTTTTTAATTTCTCTTTGAGCCAATATCATCTTCTTTTCCTCCTCAACTGCAAGTTCCTACGTATTTTCTCCACTTACTTGTACAATTGGAATGTACAATCAATGCAAGCCTGAACTTTGTTAATAGACAATATTGCCCAGAAGTGGGCATAGCACAAGTACCACAAAACATAACAAGCCATCAAACTACATAGCAGCCGTAAAATTAAGCATAAGGAGACCAACAGTCTAATAGAAATCTTAAGTACATAACTTTTGAATTAATTGTAACAATAGAAAAGATGAATACTGATAAAAAGTCACCATGGCAAAACTAAAAATTTGAAAACGTGGGAGATACTGCTAAAAAACTCCTAGAGTATGCAAGTATTAGTTCTTTCCTTAACAATCAGCATTGCCTTGATATTCAAATAACAGGAAATTGAAATGCTATAGAAAATTCTCAAATCTACACAAAGCAGAATCAAGTTAGTATAAGTAGGAAGCCTGTATTCATTTTACTATTTATCTCAAAAGATAAGCAATAAGTAACCATCCGTAGTTCAGAAGACACCAAAATTAAGAAGCACATTATATGGTAGAAAATGATGCTTATAATTATATATGTACCAATATTTGAACATCTGGAATGTTCAAAGTGAATATATACATATGACAGCGCCAGCTATTTGATGAATTTAATTGCTTTAAAATCAATGTACTGACACTAATCAAAATTTCCATGCCAAGGGATTTGGACCAGTAAGGTGAATGTACTTAATTTTCATAAGAAAAGGTCTCAGCATTATCTCTTGAAGGTTGAATTCCCAAACTTGATCCCAAATGTATTAGTCATTTGGATATGCAGGCTCTGATCAACCAAATATTAAACCCGCTATTTCCCCTGCACAGTAGTCCCCCTTATCTATGGGGGATACATTCCAAGATTCCCAGTGGATGCCTGAACTGAAGACAGTATCAAACCCTATATACATTATGCTTTTTCCTATGAAAAAGTTTAATTTATAAATTAGTCATGATAAGAGATTAGCAACAGTAACAAGTAATAAAATAGAACAATTATAACAATCTACGGGTATAAAAGTTATGTGAATGTGGTCTCTCTCTCTCAAAATATCGTATTGTACAAATTTAATGCCTTCTTCATCTTAACTAAGTGCTTATCACACACTGTGGCCATAACTTTTGCAGTTTGAGCTGTGACAGCAAAACTAGCCCAAATTTCTTTTTCCTTCTTCACAATTTCATGGGTAGAAGATTTGTTCTTGTCGTAGATCTTAGCAACCTCAGCATACAATTTCTTTTCTTTCCTGATTAGGTCAAGAACTTTCACCTTGCTACTTAAAGAAAGCATTTTATGGCTTCTCTTTAGCATCTCTGAATTGCCAGCATCACTACTCTTGCACTTTGGGGCCATTATTAAGTAAAATAAGGGTGCCTTGAACACAAGCACTGCAACACTGCCACAGTAGATCTGTCTATTAAGTGACTAACAGGTGGAATATGCTGGACAAAGGGACAGTTCATGTCCAGGGCAGGGACAGGACAGGACAGTGTGAGAATGGTACATAATTTAAAACACATGAATTGTTTATTTCTGGAATTTTCCATTTAATACTTTTGTAGCAAGGTTGATGCAGGTAACTGAAACCATGAATAAGGAGGGACTATTGTAATTTTTCAAAGAAAGATAGAGAATTTAGTTCAGTATAATTTTCCAAAAGAGTATTGCATTTAGGGCTTGCATTTATAAAGGAATCACACCATCCTATGCCAGAAATCCTGGCCTGTTAACTTCCCAACACTGAAACCCAACATCTGTATCTCCAGCTCCAAATGTCATAGCCACCCTCAATTCCAATGGAGTTCAGAATGGCTACGAATACACGGGCAGCCCACTATTTATTAGAAACTGTCAGCTATCGTGGAAACCCATTTTTGCAAATTCACAATACAACAGAGACATGAGGGGGAAAAATACCTCTTATTCAGGGAGACCATCAAGATGACAGAAGAGTAAGACGTGGAGATCACTTTCCTCCCCACAAATACATCAAAACTACATCTACATGTGGAACAACTCCTGCAGAACACCTACTGAATGCTGGCAGAAGACCTCAGACTTCCCAAAAGGCAAGAAACTCCCCATGTACCTCGGTAGGGAAAAAGAAAAAAAAGAAAAACAGAGACAAAAAATAGGGACAGGACCTGAACCTCTGGGAGGGAGCTGTGAAGGAGGAAAAATTTCCACACAATAGGAAGCCCCTTCACCGGTGGAGACAGGGGTGGGCACTGGGGAAGCTTTGGAGACACAGAGGAGAGGGAAGCAACAGTAGTGCAGAGGGCAAAGGGGAGAGATTTCTGCACAGAGGATCAGTGCTGACCAGCACTCAACAGCCCAAGAGGCTTGTCTGCTCACCTGCTGGGGTGGGTGGGTGCTGGGAACTGAGGCTCAGGCTTCAGAGGTCAGATCCCAGGGAGACAGAGGACTGAGGTTGGCTGCATGAACATATCCAAAGGGGGGCTGGAGTGCCACAGCTAGCTGGGAAGGAGTGCAGGAAAATGTCCAGACCTGCCTAAGAGGCAAGAGACCACTGTTTTGGGGTGCGCGAGGAGAGGGGATTCAGAGCACTGCCTAAATGAGCTCCAGAGACGGGCACAAGCCGTGGCTATCAGCATGGACCCCAGAGAAGGGCATGGGACGCTAAGGCTGCTGCTGCAGCCACCAAGAAGCTTGTGTGCAAGCACAGGTCACTATCCACACCTCCTCTCCCGGGAGCCTGTGCAGCCCGCTCCTGCCAGGGTCCCGTGATCCAGCGACAACTTCCCCTGGAGAACACACAGCGCGCCTCAGGCTGTTGCAAAGTCATGCCGGCCTCTGCTGCCGCAGGCTCAGTGAGCCTGCCGCCTGGCCTGAGTGAGCCAGATACCCTTAATCAGCTGCTACTTTAACCCCATCCTGTCTGGGAGGGGAACAGTTGCCCTCAGGTGACCCACACACAGAGGCAGGGCCAAACACAAAGCTAAACCCCAGGAGCTATGAGAACAAAAGAGAGAAAGGGAAATCTCTCTCAGCAGCCTCAGGAGCAGTGGATTAAATCCCCACAATCATCTTGATGTACCCTGCATCTGTGGAATACCTGAATAGACAACAAATCATTCCAAAATTGAGGCAGTGGACTTTGGGAGCAATGATAGACTTGGGATTTGCTTTCTGCCTCGAATTTGTTTCTGGGTTTATGTTTATCTTAGTTTAGTATTTACAGCTTATTATCATTGGTAGATTTGTTTATTGATTTGGTTGCTCTCTTCCTTTTTTTCATATATATATATATATTTTTTTTTCCCTTTTTCTCTTTTTGTGAGAGTGTATGTATATGCTTCTTTGGTGTGACTTTGTCTAGATAGCTTTGCTTTTACCTTTTGTCCTAGGGTTCTGTCTGTTTTTTTGTTTTTTAAGTAGATTTTAGCACTTGTTATCAGTGGTAGATTTGTTTTTTGGTTTGGTTGCTCCTTTCTTTCCTTCTTTTATCTAACTACTTTTTATTTTTAACAATATCTTTTCATTTTTTATTTTAATAACTTTATTTTATTTATTTTTTCTTTCTTTCTTTCTTTTATTTTCTCCATTTTCTTCTGAGATGTGTGGCTTACAGGGTCTTGGTGCTCCAGCGAGGTGTCAACCCCGAGCCTCTGTGGTGGGAGACCCGAGTTCAGGACATTGGTCCACCAGAGACCTCCCAGCCCCACATAACATCAAACGGCCAAAGCTCTCCCAGAGATCTCCATCCCAACGCTAAGACCCAGCTCCACTCAACGACCAGCAAGCTACAGTGCTGGACACCCTATGCCAAACAACTAGCAAGGCAGGAACACAACCCCACACATTAGCAGAGAGGCTGCATAAAACCGTAATGTCACAGACAGCCCCAAACACACCTCCAGCCGTGGTGCTGCCCACCAGAAAGACAAGATCCAGCCTCATCCACCAGACCACAGGCACCAGTCCCCTCCACCAGGAAGACTACACAACCCACTGAACCAACATTAGCCACTGGGGGCAGACACCAAAAACAACGGAAACTACAAACCTGCAGACTGTGAAAAGGAGACCCCAAACACAGTAAGTTAAGCAAAATGAGAAGACAGAGAGACACACAGCAGAGGAAGGAGCAAGGTAAAAACAGACCAGAACAAACAAATGAAGAGGAAATAGGTAGTCTACCTGAAACAGAATTCAGAGTAATGATAGCAAAGATGATCCAAAATCTTGGAAAGAGAATGGAGAAAATACAAGAACATTTAACAAGGACCTAAAAGAACTAAAGAGCAAACAAACAATGATTAACAGCACAATAAATGAAATTAAAAATTTTCTAGAAGGAACCAATAGCAGAATAACTGAGGCAGAAGAACGGATAAGTGACCTGGAAGATAAAATAGTGGAAATAACTACTGAAGAGCAGAATAAAGAAAGAAGAATGAAAAGAATTGAGGACAGTCTCAGAGAACTCTGGAACAACATTAAGCACACCAACATTCAAATTATAGGGGTTCCAGAAGAAGAAGAGAAAAAGAAAGGGATTGAGAAAATATCTGAAGAGATTATAGTTGAAAACTTCCCTAATATGGGAAAGGAAATAGTCAATCAAGTCCAGGAAGCACAGAGAGCCCATACAGGATAAATCTAAGGAGAAACATGCCAAGACACATATTAATTAAACTATCAAAAACTGAATACAAAGAAAAATATTAAAAGCAGGAAGGAAAAAACAACAAGTAACAGATAAGGGAATCTCCATAAGGTTAACATCTGATCTTTCAGCAGAAACTCTGCAAGCCATAAGAGAGTGGCAGGACATATATAAAATGATGAAAGGGAAAAACCTACAAACAAGATTCCTCTACCCAGCAAGGATGTCATTCAGATTCAACGGAGAAATTTAAAACTTTACAGATAAGCAGAAGCCAAGAGAATTCAGAACCACCAAACCAGCTTTATAACACATGCTGAAGGAACTTCTCTAGTCCAGAAACACAAGAGAAGGAAAAGACCTACAATAACAAGCCCCAAACAATTAAGAAAATGGTAATAGTAACTACATATTGATAATTACCTTAAATGTAAATGGATTAAATGTTTAAACCAAAAGACATAGACTGGCTGAATGGTTACAAAAACAAGACCCATATATATGCTGTCTACAAGAGACCCGTTTCAGACCTAAGGACACATAGTGACTGAAAGTGAGGGGATGGAAGAAGATATTCCATGCAAAAGGAAATCAAGTGAGAGCTGGAGAAGCAATTCTCATATCAGACAAAATAGACTTTAAAATAAACACTATTACAAGAGTCAAAGAAGGACACTACATAATGATCAAGGGATCAATCCAAGAAGGAGATGTAACAACTGTAAATATTTATGCACCCAACATAGGAGCACCTCACTACATAAGGCAAATGCTAACAGCCATAAAAGGGGAAACTGACAGTAACACAATCATAGTAGGGGACTTTAACACTCCATTTTCAACAATGGACAGATCATCCAAAATGAAAATAAATAAGGAAACACAAGCTTTAAATGACACATTAAACAAGATGGACTTAATTGATATTTATAGGACATTCCATTCAAAAACAACAGAATACACTTTCTTCTCAAGTGCACATGGAGCATTCTGCAGGATAGATCATGTCTTGGGTCACAAATCGAGCCTTGTTAAATTTAAGAAAATTGAAATCGTATCAAGTATGTTTTCCAAACACAGCACTATGAGAGTAGATATCAATTAGAGCAAAACAAAAAATGTAAATAATACAAACACATGGAGGCTAAACAATACACTACTAAATGACCACGAGATCACTAAAGAAATCAAAGAGGAAATTTAAAAACATCCAGAAACAAATGACAATGAAAACACGAACACCCAAAACCTATTGGCTGCAACAAAAGCAGTTCTAAGAGGGAAGTTTATAGCAATACAATCCCACCTCAAGAAACAACAAACATCTCAAATAAACAACATAACCTTACACATAATTACAGACAGAAGAACAAAAAAACCCACAGTTAGCAGAAGGAAGGAAATCTTAAAGATCAGATCAGAAATAAATGAAAAAGAAATGAAGGAAACTATAGCAAAGAGCAATAAAATTAAAAGGTGGTTCCATGAGAAGATAAAAAACATTGATAAAATATTATCCAGACTCATCAAGAAGAAAAGGGAGAAGGCTCAAATCAATAGAGTTAGAAATGAAAAAGGAGAAGTAACAAATAACACTGCAGAAATACAAAGGATCATGAGAGACCACTACAAGCAACTACATACTAATAAAATGGAAAACCTGGAAGAAATGCACAAATTCTTAAAAAAGCACAACCTTCTGAGACCAAACCAGGAAGAAATAGAAAATATAAACACTCCAGTCACAAGCACTGAAATCGAAACTGTGATTAAAAATCTTCCAACAAAGAAAAGCCCAGGACCAGTGGACTTCACAGGGGAATTCTATCAAACATTTAGAGAAGAGCTAACACCTATCCTACTCAAACTCTTCCAAAATATAGCAGAGGGAGGAACACTCCTAAACTCATTCTACGAGGCCACCATCACTCTGATACCAAAGCCAGACAAAGATGTCACAAAAAAAGAAAACTACAGGCCAATATCAATGATGAACATAGATGCAAAAATCCTCAACAAAATACTAGCAAACAGAATCCAGCAGCACATTAAAAGAATCATGCACCATGACCAAGTGGGGTTTATTCCAGGAATGCAAGGATTCTTCAATATACGCAAATCAATCAACGTGATACACCATAGTAACAAATTGAAGGAGAAAAACCATATGATCATCTCAATAGATGCAGAGAAAGCTTTCGACAAAATTCAACACCCATTTATGATAAACACCCTGCAGAAAGTAGTCCTAGAGGGAACTTACCTCAACAAAATAAAGGTCATATATGACAAACACTCAGGCAACATCGTTCTCAATGGTGAAAAACTGAAAGCATTTCCACTAAGATCAGGAACAAGACAAGGTTGCCCACTCTCACCACTATTATTCAACATAGGTTTGGAAGTTTCAGCCACAGCAATCAGAGAATAAAAAGAAATAAAATAATCCAAAGCGGAAAAGAAGAAGTAAAACTGTCACTGTTTGCAGATGACATGATACTATACATAGAGAATCCTAAAGATGCTACCAGAAAACTACTAGAGCTAATCAATGAATTTGGTAAAGTAGCAGGATACAAAATTAATGCACAGAAATCTCTTGCATTCCTATACACTAGTGATGAAAAATCTGAAAGAGGAATTAGGGAAACACTCCCATTTACCACTGAAACAAAAAGAATAAAATACCTAGGAATAAACCTACCTAAGGAGACAAAAGACCTGTATGCAGAAAACTATAAGACACTGATGAAAGAAATTAGAGATGATACAAACGGATGGAGAGCTATACATACTCTTGGATTGGAAGAATCAACATTGTGAAAATGACTATACTACCCAAAGCAATCTACAGATTCAGTACAATTCCTATCAAACTGCCAATGGCATTTTTCACAAAACTAGAAGAAAAAAATTCACAATTTGTATGGCAACACAAAAGGCCCAAAATAGCCAAAGCAATCTTGAGAAAGAAAAACGGAGCTGGAGGAATCAGGCTCCCTGAATTCAGACTATACTACAAACCTACGGTAATCAAGACAGTATGGTACTGGCACAAAAACAGAAATATAGATCAATGGAACAGGATAGAAAGCTCAGAGATAAACCCACACACATATGGTCACCTTACCTTTGATAAAGGAGGCAAGAATATACAGTGGAGAAAAGACAGCCTCTTCAATAAGTGGTGCTGCGAAAACTGGACAGCTACATGTAAAAGAATGAAATTAGAACACTCCCTAACACCATATACAAAAATAAACTCAAAATGGATTAAAGACCTAAATGTAAGGCCAGACACTATAAAGCTCTTAGAGGAAAACATAGGCAGAATACTCTATGACATAAATCACAACAAGAGCTCTTTTGATGCACCTCCTAGAGAAATGGAGATAAAAACAAAAATAAACAAATGGAACCTAATGAAACTTAAAAGATTTTGCACAGCAAAGGAAACTATAAACAAGATGAAAAGACAACCCTCAGAATGGGAGAAAATATTTGCTAATGAAGCAACTGACAAAGGATTAACTGTCAAAATATACAAGCAGCTCACGCAGCTCAATATCAAAAAAACAGGCAACCCAACCCCAAAATGGGCAGAAGACCTAAACAGACATTTCTTCAAAGAAGATATACAGACTGCCAACACACACTTGAAAGGATGATCAACATCACTAATCATTAGAGAAATGCAAATCAAAACTACAATGAGATATCACCTCATACCGGTCAGAATGGCCATCATCAAAAAATCTAGAAACAATAAATGCTGGAGAGGCTGTGGAGAAAAGGGAACACTCTTGCACTGCTGGTGGGAATGTGAATTGGTACAGCCACTATGGAGAACAGTATGGAGGTTCCTTAGAAAACTAAAAATACAACTACCATATGACCCAGCAATCCCACTACTGAGCATATACCCTGAGAAAACCATAATTCAAAAAGAGTCATGTAACACAATGTTCATTGCAGCTCTATTTACAATAGCCAGGACATGGAATCAACCTTAGTGTCTATTGACAGATGAATGGATAAAGAAGATGTGGCACATATATACAATGGAATATTACTCAGCCATAAAAAGAAATGAAATTGAGTTATTTGTAGTGAGGTGGATGGACCTAGAGTCTGTCATACAGAGTGAAGTAAGTCAGAAAGAGAAAAAAAAAATACCGTATGCTAACACATATATATGGAATCTAAAAAAAAAGAAAATGGTTCTGAAGAATCTAGGGGCAGGACAGGAACAAAAACGCAGACTTAGAGAATGGACTTGAGGACATGGGGAGGGAGAAAGGTAAGCTGGGACCAAGTGAGAGAGCGGCATGGACACATATACACTACCAAATGTAAAATGGATAGTTAGTGGGAAGCAGCCGCATAGCACAGGGAGATCAGCTCGATACTTTGTGACCACCTAGAGGGGTGGGATAGGGAGCGTAAGAGGGAGATGCAAGAGGGAGGAGAAATGGGGGTATATGTATATGTAACTGATTCACTATGTTATACAGCAGAAAGTAACACAACATTGTAAAGCAATTATACTCCAATAAAGATGTTTAAAAAATTAAATAAATAAATAAATAAACCTCCTTTTCACTTTGTATTTTTATTCTGAAGTTTATTTTGTCCATTACAGGACATTCTTAGTCCATTCTCCTGCCCTGGATCATAATAATACTGTGCTGATGCTAAGACACAGAGCATCTAGCCATTTAAAAATCTCCTCTAGGAAAGAGTTAATTTTTTCTTTAATCAACAGGATCTGACTTAATTATGGCTTATTTATTTATTTATTTATAAAGATGTTGGGTGTAGGAGTTTATTTATTTATTTATTTATTTTTGCTGTGTTGGGTCTTCATTTCTGTGCGAGGGCTATCTCTAGTTGTGGCAAGCGGGGGGCCACTCTTCATCGCGGTGCGCAGGCCTCTCACTATCGCGGCCTCTCTTGTTGCAGAGCACAGGCTCCAGAGGCGCAGGCTCAGTAGTTGTGGCTCACGGACCTAGTTGCTCCACGGCATGTGGGATCATCCCAGACCAGGGCTCAAACCCGTGTCCCCTGCATTAGCAGTCAGATTCTCAACCACTGCACCACCAGGGGAGCCCTGGCTTATTTATTTTAAATCTAGTTTTCCTTACCCAAAGTAACTCCCCCCCACACACATTTTTGTGTATGAAAGTTTAATTTCATACATAAATCAAAAGAAAAATCAGACAATTTAATTACTCTAACTCACATTTGAACTTCATTCAGCTAAATTTTTAATTTGAAGCAGAATGAAAGACTTACAAAATCTGATGGAATAATATGTAAAGTAGTCAACCAAAATGATAGTTCAGAGATTCAAAACCAGCTATGAACAGATATCACTAAACAAAAAAAAAATCCAAAATGTAAAGATAAAATTGTAGATGGTTGCCAGTTTCGATCTTTCCCCCTTTTTGTACCCTATAGCCAATTTGTCAGCAGATATGGTGGGTTCTTTTTCCTAAATATCTTGCAGGCATTATTAATTTAGTTAATGAATATATAGAGAATATTTAATAAATACCAGATACTGTTTTAGCAGCAAATACGTAGTAGTGAGCAAAATAGACTAAGTCTTGCCCTCTTGAGCCTGTGTTTTATAATGTACTGCTGCTATTGGTATAAGCACGATCAAGAAAAATATATCAGGACAAGAAAATGTTAGAGGATAATATTTCAGATTGGGGATTACAACCCATACAGGTAACATTCGATCAAAGTGTAAGTGATGTGTGGAACTGAGCCTTCCTCCAGGTATGTTCAAAGGACCTGGAATCCTCTCTGTATTTAGAGTTACTTACATCTTCTGTTTCCTTTATCTGTACATTTGCTTGTATTGTTCCCTCTCTAAAATGCCCACCACCATTTTTGCTGCTTTTCGGAATCCAATCAGTTTCTTGCATGCTTCCATGACCCTGTCTCAAAAAACTCCAGTCAATACTCAACTTCTGTCTTTCATGGCCAGCTGTCCCACTTACTGTGATCTGCACCAAATGTCATTGAACTTAGAATCTAAAAGAGAAAAGAAATGATACTTACAGAACTTCTAATATGAACCAGGATCCCTGCCCATAGCCTTTTACGTATTATCTCACTAAATATTCATGATACTTCTAAAAGGTAGGTATTACTATTCAGTTTTACAGATGAGGGAACTGACCTTCTGAGAGATTCTGACCGCACAGCTATTAAATGGCAAAGCCAAAATCCATACCCAGTTTTATACAATTTCATATATTTAATTTTATTTATTTATACTCCTACATCAAAACAGTTTGTCCCATGTCTTTTTTCCAAGTTAAGGAGTTAGATGATTTTTCAGTGCTTTTGACTGGAATTCTGTTAGGTTTCTCCTCTACATATTAAATTCTTCAGGGCTCAGCATGCTACAGTGCCTTTCCAAATTAGTTTAGGTACATTTGGAATCAGAATTGCACAGATTGGAACGTGTTTCTTTCTTTACTTGTGTGATTCCTTTAATCCTTTTTCTAAACAAGATTATTTAAGAATCTAAAGCAAGCTCTAGACACTCTCCCCAGAAAAATAATGAATACAGTTACATTACAATTGTGCATACCTGAAACTCATCCCTGGACTCCCTGCTCTGAATGCATCTATTTAAACTACCCAAGAAAATTACCTATTCCTTGAGAACAGCAACTATGATTTATTTTCTCTTGAGCTCCCTGCAGTGCCTGGTAGAGTGCTGAACAAATATACTAAGTGACTTGCCTGTCAAAGAATCTTGTGCTTTGAATTATGCAAAGTGATAGGTTTTCAGCATAAACTCATCTAATTCCAGTTTGCAAAATAAGAAAGTTGGATGCATTTTGCAGAACCCAAAGATCAGGGGATTATAACTTTAAAAAGGGAGCACAATAGAGTTCAACCACACAGTTTTGAGGTCATTGAGCTGTGAATTCTGAACCTGGCTGCAGAATCTGGATTTTTTTTTTCCTTTTTTTTTAAATTAATTTTTATTGGAGTATAGTTGATTTACAATGTTGTGTTAGTTTCTGCTGTACTGCAAAGTGAATCAGTTATACATATACACAGAACCATTCTTTTTTAGATTCTATTCCCACATAGGTCATTGCAGAGTATTGAGTAGAGTTCCCTGTGCTATACAGTAGGTTCTTATTAGTTATCTATTTTATATATAGTAGTGTGTATATGTCAATGCCAATCTCCCAATTTATCCCTCCCACACTCTCTTTCCCTCTTGGGAAACCATAAGTTTGTTTTCTACATCTGTGACTCTATTTCTGTTTTGTAAATAGGTTCATTTTTACCATTTTTCTAGATTCCACATATAAGCGATATCAAATGATATTTATCTTTCTCTGTCTGACTTACTTCACTCAGTATGACAATCTCTGGGTCCATCCACGTTGCTGTATATGGCATTGTTTCTTTCTTTTTTATGGCTAAGTAATATTCCCTCGTATATGTGCCACAGCTTCTTTATCCATTCATCTGTTGATGGACATTTAGGTCGCTTCTATGTCCTGGCTATTGTAAATAGTGCTTCAATGAACACTGGGGTGCATGTATCTTTCTGATTTATGGTTTTATCCGGATATATGCCCAGGAAACTGAGCATATATATAAGAAACTAACTCTATTTTTAGTTTAAGGAAACTCCATACTGTTCTCCATAGTGCTGTACCAATTTACATTCCCACCAACAGTGTAGGAGGGTTCCCTTTTCTCTACACCCTCTCCAGCATTTATTGCTTGTAGATGTTTTGATGATGGCCATTCTGACCCATATGAGGTGATGCTTCATTGTAGTTTTGATTTGCATTTCTCTAATAATTAGTGATGTTGAGCATCTTTTCATGTGCCTCTTGGCCATCTGTATGCCCATCTATCCCTCCATTTCCCTTCAGACATTCCTCTTAAGCATGTAAATCCAGATTCTGTAGACATACAGAAGAAGGGATAGATGGGGTCAAGTGGGACTCACACTCCCTTCCTCAAAGAGAGTATCAGATGAATATTTCCACCTGGTTATATTTTTGGACTTGCTCATTATAAAATAATAACAAAAATAAAGTAAAGGGAAATATTATTAGATTTCAAAAAGAAGACTATAAAGGCAGCTACTAAGAATAACTGTTAGGAATTCTGCCAATTCACATAGTATCATTTTCTTATTCAGATTCAAGTGAAATGAACATTCTGAGGGAACCGGCTGACTATACATATTCCAGCAGAGGAAAATACTGTAAGAGCAAACCAACATTTAAAAATAGCCAAATAAGAGCAGTAGGAATAAGAGATAAAGCACCATATTTTATCCTGAAATTCAGATCACTAGATAACAAAACAATATTTAGAAGTGGAACAAAACAGTAATAAATGTAGGAAATGTTGAGCTGCAAGATGGCCCCTTTCCTAACATCCTCTGTCTTGGCAACCTCAGCCCATACGCTGCACCCACGTTCCTTAGTAGACCCCACAGACTGACCCCCATAGACATGTCTCCAACTCACGGTTGATACAACTTTTTCCCTGCAGCCCATATACCTCCAAAAAACCCGGATTTGCCTTAATTATCTAGCAGTAAAGAGTGGCATCTCACTTGCTTCAGCTATAATTTCCAGTTTAGCATAAGAAAACTTTCCTTTACAATTGCTCTTCTTAAAATTCCATTCACATAGAAAAACAATTTTTCTTCTGTTTTGGGCACAGTTATTCCCTGACTCTCGTTATCACTGGTAATTGAGCTTTTTTTTTTTTTTTGCACTGCAGTTTTTAAAAAAAGAAGAAGAAAGAGAAAACAAAAAGAAAGAAATGACTTCCAGATTTAATTACACATTTATCTCCATACATTGAGAAGTTTCTGGGTGTAAAAGCTTAATGTTTTTCATTCTTTCTAATGCTCCAAGAAGGTTTTGTTTTGAATTCATTTTGCCTGCTCCTTTCAAAATATACAAAGGAGAAAATCTGGGCAAGATACAAGCTGCCCTGTCAACAGGCTGGCCCTGTATTGCTTTTATTATCTTGACTGCAGCCTCCAAAAAGACAGCAGACAATTTATATAAGCACCCATAACAACTGTTCACCCTCCCCCGCCCTCCAAAAAAAATGTAATGCTGACTTTTTTCTTTTGTGGCAATTGTTAGAACCATGGATAGTCTCGGAATGTCCAAATTACTTTTATGGTCAAATGCTATTTTTCTACATAACCAAGCACTGCAGACTACAGTTTTAATCATTATTCTTTAACCAAGGTAATACTGAAGAGGGTTCAGGGAATTTTTTTTTAAAACAAGGAAATCAGCAATAATTGAGAACAAACTAAAAATTAGAGCTTCTAGGTTTGGAAAGATAAAGCAGAGAGGTAAATAATCAAAGTTTAAATTCATGTAATACCTAAATAATAGTAATAACATATGTAAGAACAGCATATATACACTCTCTTATATTATAGTGAACTGTTAATATGGATATTTAACTGTCATCCTCATCAGTTTTTTATGAATATCATATGAGTTAATGCTTAAAAGTGTTTAAAACAATGCATTACATAATTTAGGGCAATGAAGCTGGGTATAACATACCACAAATTGAAAGGCACCCCTGGAGTTGTACAAAGCAGTGATCCTGCATAGTGATCAACATGTGTCAGAGTTATTTGTCTATGTCCTTGCTTACCTCACTGCATGGTGCTCTCTCCAAAACAGGCCCTATCCCTCATCCTTGTACCTCAGTCCTAACACAAGGCCTTAAAAGGTGAATGCTAACATTTTCAGAGAGTGTTACAAAATCCCTGGGAATTAGGGTAGATAATTATTATTCTCCATAGACAAATCAAGAAGCCAAATCTCAAAAAGGATAAGTGAATTAGGAACTTTCAGTTAAATGATCATTGGTCATTTACTAAGCACCATTTCTGAATACTATGGTGTGCCAGACTCCAAAGGCACAGCCAAGGATAACACATAACTGTTACTGTATAGTAGCTAACATTCCACTGGGGAGAAACAGATGATGAGCATGTAAGCAAATAAAAGAACATCAGATACTAGTGATAAGAAAAAAGAATAAGGTGGGGTGGTAGGGTCTAGAGTGGGTTGGTTGGCAGGTTTACAAGCTGCCCTGTTGGAAGAGGTGACCTTTGCATTTCAACCTCAATGCTGAGAAGGCTGCCCTGGAGAAAGCATCCCAAGCAGAAGGAAATCAAGCATTGAGACCTGAAACAAGCTGGCAAGGAGTAATAAGAAACACAGAGTGGCTGGAATATTGTGAGTAAGCAGGAGATTTTAGGAAGAAGGCAGAAGGAAAGGCTGGGCATTATAAGTCATGGTCAAGAGGGTAGAGTTTATTCTGGTTACATTGGAAAATCCATTAGATGGTTTTAAGCAGGCAAGCAGTGGGATACAATTTAAACTTTAGAAAACTTACTCAAGCTAATATATAGAAAATAAGGTAAGAAAAGGGCTAAAAGTTCAGTTAAGGGCCCAGCACAGTAATCCAGGAAAGAGATTATGTTTTGCATTTTACATCCCTTTCTACCACCGTGAGAGAAAGAACTTCTAAAACTAGACAGAATGTACTGAATGAATATGATATCCCAAATTTTATGCCTTACACGCACAGGAAAAGGGAATTTGCTTACAAGCCAAATGTGGTACCTGCACCTTACTTTTTATCAAGTTCACTCTAAGTTACCAGGCCTTACAGGAGTCCAGCTAAATCATAGTGAGACACTGAAATTACAAAGAATAAAGCAATGCACCAATTACATCGAAATGTTATGTGCAATGTGTTTGCTGGATATCCCCTCCCATCGTATCCTTTCAGGCCTTTTCATTTCACTCAGTGGCCCTTTTGAATAGATTAATACTAAATGCACAGCTTAGTAACTGCAAGATGGATCTTGAAGCTGCTCACATTTGTTTTCAGGAATACAACAAAAACTCGTTGCAGAGACTGCCAAATGAGCCATTTCACAAATAAGTTCAAAATTTAGGTTTTCTTTGAAAAGTGGCTTTGACCAAACCAAGTCACAACTAGGGAGATAGATATTCTCTATCTCTAATAGAGATAGTGAAAAGAGTTTGGTTAAAAATAACTAATATTATATGTCACTTTACTATTTGTAAAGTGCTTTCCCATACAATGCCTCATATGATCCTCAAACAATCACTGTGATGTAGGATAATAATAATTATTATTATCTCTAATACAGAGATGAATAAACAAGTTCCGAGAAGTTAGTGACTTAGCCAAGAATACTCAGCCAGTAACTGGTCACCTGGGTCAGAACTTGAAGCCAGTTCTTCTCTGTCGTTCAAGGTCATGCTAGTTCCATCACTCTACTCAAGCTTGCATTTAGAAAACGTTGCCTTTCCCCAGAAAGCTGCTTAGTGCTGGGGGTAAGAACACAGGCTCTGAGGTCGGATGTAGCTCCAGGGATCTATACGCCGACTCTTCTACATCATTGGCAATCTCTCTGTGTCTAAACGCTTCCAATTTAGTCTCTTAGGAGCCTCAGTTGAATAGTTACAGCCGTCTGCATTTAAGAGGTGTTCAGAATATCTCACTTCCCATTAACCCCAAATATTCTATCATTTTAACAGTTGCAGAGACTCCACAATATGGCAGCAGTGTCTCGTCAATATTCAGGATTGATTTATGTTGGAGCACAGACCATAGGTTCCTGGGCATTCTCGCAGTCAGGCTTGGCAGACACAGTACCCTAACCTGGCCTCCCACCAGGAGCCTTAGCCTCCCCCTGCTGGCCTCCTTTGACCCCATATTCTAAATCAAGCAGGATTTACAGCTGGGATTACAGGCAGCGGCGCTTCTTCATAATGCCATGCCTTGAGCCCAGCCAGTTCTTTTCACAGCTGGAACAAATTCATATACTATATCCTATGTCTTAGGGAATGGCACCCTTTTAAGATTCTGAAGCTGCATGGACTGAAGCCACAAATGAGGCCAAAGCCATCAAAGGAATGTCCTGATCCCCAAATGCAAAAGTGCTAAATTTGATGAAAGACTCTGGCAACAAGGAGAGTCTTTTACAAAAACGTTCCTTGGCATTTGGTTATTAATTACCCTGGCAGGAAAGGCAGTCACTTGGTGGTCCTCAGAAAGCGTCTCTTTAAGAGGAATTGTGGGAATTACCTGAGAGGGGCTCCGCGTATGTCTTTTCAGAGGACTTTGAGATTATGCTCTCATTTCTTAGCTGCATACATCTTTTCATTTCCTTTTAATCATTGTAACATTTTTTTCCTTAAGCACTAGCACTGATTATAAAACCACAAAAGATTTACTTTATGTATTTTTCAACAGTAGGTGATGCTGTATTTTATCCCCTTCTCTGAGTTAATATGGAACCTCACCAACAGCAGCCTACTGTACAGTGCAGGCTTCTCTCTAGTCCTCTGTGTACACCTCTCTCTGGGCCACATGACCCACAGTGCCAAGACTGGCTGTGGATACCTTCTATTTTTCTATTCCTAGCCTTTATGATGTTTCCAGTTCTTAATCCATCTCACCCCTAGTTCCTAATACTACACACCTCTATAACCAATGCTATTGACTTCCGCATTTGGTTCTTAAATACATAGCTGATTTCAATGGATTTCCTATTTATTATACCTGCTTTGTTTCCAAAATTCTCCCTTTTGGAATTCATAGAGAAGCCAAGTATTCTCTTACTGAGTCAGCTGATTTAGGACAATTTGCTAACAAGTCCTTTTTCTCATTTTACAATTAGTTACTGAGCACAGGGCCAGGCATGAGGTGAGATGCTAAGAACATAGCAGTGAAAAACAGATATGATTCCTGTCCTCAGGAAAGAGAGGATGCTAAGCCAGTAATCACACATATAACTAGAGAAAAGTTGCGACATGTGCTAGTAAAAAATTTTGGAGGTGGGAGGGAGTCAGGGAAAGCTCCTGAAGAAGTGATTGTCTTTGTCACGGGACCATAAGCACTCTTCTTTGTTTAACTGCACTTTCTTTATGAGCTGTTGAAATCAGAATGTTGTAGTAGTTTGGTTAATATTCAGCATGTGATTCAGATACTCTGCAGCTGTGCCTGGAGCGCTTGGTCTTATTTCTTCTGGAATTTCCAATGGAACAGAAGCATTCATTTCCCATGACCGTATTTGATGGATTAAAATAAGTGCCACTCATTTGTCAGCTCAGTTGTAATGTCAGAGTAAAATTCTGCATTCCATTTCTGATACTCACTGGGATCCTTGGGCACCTCCACTGTATAAAAGAGAAAAGTGAAGTCCTTTTGTGCTTCAGTGATCTCATCCAAAGGACTCCACAAGTTCATGATGGAGAAAAGGTCAGAACACAGAGTTCTGGGTTATTAGCTCCTTGAGCACTGACTCAGCCTCTAAAGTGAGTGACCAGAAGCATCACATGGAGGCTGCTGAGGACACTGCTCGAGTCACACTAAGTACTTTGGCCCCAACCAAAGTACTTAGAAGGATGGTACACTGAAAGAGAAGGGGCATCTGGGGAAATAATAGCCATGTTCCACCACCATCAAGGCAAGAACATTAGTCTTCTTGCCAGAAAAATGGAGCTATCTCTGCCCTCCCTAGACTCATGGACAGTAGAGTTCATTTGTCAGTGTGAAGGGAGATGAGAAATAGGAGCCATTTTATGCAGTCATGACCACCCTACAAAAATCATCATCCAAATCTTACAGCAACCCCATAGGACATGAAATCTTGTTTTACAGATGCAGAAACTGAGTCCCAGAGCCATTTATGTGGTGGAGAAAAACAGCACTCATTTTAATACCCACATAGGTGGGAATCCAAAGCTGCCACATTTCCCATTACACCTACCAATGTTGAAAAATAGGGTATGAATTAAGAGTTAAGTTTGTTGTAATATATGTACTATTTTCCATTAAATTTCCTTGATGAGTGCCCTTTTTTGTATGTTGACTTATCAACGGAAAGTTTTGTTTTTAAAAAGTCAGAAGAACAGGAAACAGAACTTCAAAGCTGAAGATTCTGACCTTCAACATACTTGGGTTTTTATCCTGGCTCTGTTGCTCATTAGACATTTTGTCACCTATAAACTCAGGTCAATAACTGTATGTTTCTGTTAGGACTTTTTCAAGTATTGTACTGAATGATGTAGACTTATTTCTTGACTCAATGTCTGGCACACACTCAGGAAATGTTAGCTATCTTTTTACAGTCTATATTCACATGAGTGAAATTGTTTCTTGAAGCTGTGTTAAGTGACTTTGAAAAAGCTCAGCTAACTCAGCATACATCATGACACATTTTCAATAAAATCTCAGTTCCACAGTACATATCCTAAGGGTCTTT
>RJWK010036962.1:0-21479 GCA_004363435.1 Platanista minor | reverse complement strand
CCAGAGATCATATGACTCTTCTTGTACATGTCAAGTATATTTTAAAGTGTTCTGCTATATGTGAAATGGCAATTTTTCATGTGCAAAAGCAGCTTTTAGAAAGATAGGAATAGATATGTCAAGATAAAACTGAAGTTGCTTACCCATGCAGGAAAATGTCATATGTAGTCAGATTGGCTTGTAAGTGCAAAAGCTTCTTATAACTATTGAATCCTCTGAAAAGTGTTTTTTCCCTGTGTGCTAAGAAAACTCACACAGGTGGCTCACCAGTTGTGACTTGCCTACTATGAGGACTATTTCCTTGGAAAATTATCTCAAGTTACCTATGCTTCTGGGACTAAGTCAAATGCCTGAGAAATTTTTTGGAACCAAGACTGAGATATTTTCCAATTTTTGAGCTGATTCTGTGTAGTATATGTGTTCCTAAAAAGCTACCTTAAACTATGTATTTGTCAATAATTTCAGTGCACTAAGGAATCTTATTATTTAGAGGAACTCCCAAGCAAGTATCCAGAGCAAAAATCATCTTGTGCTCTAATCACAACCTAATTTAGCTGTTTTATAACTTTTTAAAAAAGCAGGACATACCTGGTTTATATTTCACATATTTAAAATAAGGTTTTGAAAATACTAGATTTGTATTTATTAATGTATAAAGTACACGGATGTTAACAGTACAGTTTGATGGGTTTTGACAGATGTACACACCTAGGTGACGAACATCCCAATAAAGATGTAGAACATTTCCACAACTTGTAAAATTTCCTTATGTGCCTTTGCAGTCGATCTCCTTCCTCCCTCCCAACCATTGTTCTAATTTTTATGACCTCAGTTTAGTTTAGCTTCCTCTTGAACTTTCTATAAATGGAATACTCTCCTGCATCTGGATTCTTTTGCTCAAAATGTTTTTGAGATTTATTCATGTTGTTATGGGTATTAGTAGTTCATTCTTTTTTATTGCTCTGGAGCATTCCATTTAGTGATTATGCCACAATTTGTTTAACCATACTTCTATTGATGGACATTTTAGTGTCCAGTTTTCAGCTATTACGAATAAAGCTGCTATGAACATTCTTAAAAAGTCTTTGTGTGGAAATGTTTTCATTTGTCCTGGGTAAATTCTTAGGAGTGGAATTATTGGGTCATAGAGTAGGGATATGTATAATTTACAAATAACTAAAAACTGATTTTCTGAGGTGGTTGCTGCATTTTTCTCTCCCACCAGTAATGTGAGAGTTCCAGTTGTTTCACATCCTTGCAAATATTTATATTGTCAGTTTTTAGCTGTTTGCGTGGTAGTTCTCATTGTGGTTCTAATTCTAATTTCCCTGATGACTAATGACGAATACTTTTTCATGTGATTCTTGGCCATTTATGTCTTGTGCTTCCTCTTTTTTATAAGTATATTTTCAAGTTTTACCTATTTAAAAAAATTGGATCATCTTTATTAATTTGTGGTAGTTCTTTGTATATTTTGGATATAAGTTCTTTATCAGATACATGGGTCACAAATATTTTCTCAGTTTCTCCATTTTTTATTCACTTTCTTAATATGCTTTTGATGATGCATAATATGTTTTTAATTTTGATGAAGTCCAATTGATTACTTTTTATTTATGGTTAGAACTTTAAAAAATCTTATATACAAATTCTTTTTCCATCCAAGATCATAAAGATAGTCTCTTAAATTTTCTTCTGGAAGCTTTGTAGTTTTGAGTTTTATGACCAATCTCTAATTTTTTTGTATGGCCTGAAATGGAAGTTCAGACTATGTCTTTTTGTGCATGGATATATATTTTTTTCTGACAACATTTGTTGAAAAGACATTCTTCCCCCATTCAATTGCATTGACACCTTTTGTCAACAGTTTTCCATTTAGCATGGATCTATTTTTGGACTCTATTCTACTCCTCTGATCTATTTGAATATCTGTTCATTAATATTATACAATCTTAGTTACTGTAGCTTATAGTAAATCTTGAAATTAGGTAGCATATGTACTTTAATTTTGTTTTTCTTTTTAAAGATTGTTTTGACTATTTTCAGTCATTCTCATTTCCATATAAACTTTTAGAAAGTCTTTAAATTTCTACTTTTAAAAAGCCTTGTAGGGTTTTTAATGTGATTATTTAGTTTTTATTTATTTTCTTTTTTATTGAGTTATAGTAGATTTACAATGTTGTGTTAATTTCTGCTGTACAGCAAAGTGATTCAGTTTTATATATATATATATATATATATATATATATATATATATACACATACATTCTTTTTTAATATTCTTTTCCAAAATGGTTTATCATAGGATATTCAATATAGTTCCCTGTGCTATACAGTAGGACCTTGTTGTTGTCTGTTCTATATATAAAAGCTTACATCTGCTAACCCCATCCTCCCACTCCATCCCTCCCCCAATCCCCTCCCCTTGGCAATCACCAGTCTATTCTCTATGTCCATGATTCTGTTTCTGTTTCATAGATAGGTTCATTTGTGTCATAGTTTAGATTCCACATATAAGTGATATCATATGGTATTTGTCTTTCCGACTTACTTCACTTAGTGTGATAACCTCTAGTTGCATCCATGTTGCTGCAAATGGCATTATTTTGTTCCTTTTTATGGCTGAGTAGTATTCCATTGTATATATGTACCACATCTTCCTTATTGAATGTTATTACTTTAAATCCAGAGATAAATTTGGAGAAAAAATGCCATATTAACAAACCTGAGTCTTACAAACGCATGAACATTACGTATCTCTCTTTATTTAGGTCTTTAAGTTCTCTCAGCAATATTTTAGTTATCACTATAGAAGTCTTTCACTTCTTTATTAAATTTACTCCTAAATTCTTTTATGATATTATAAATGGCAATAAAATTTTTATATTTTTGTTTGCTTCTAGTACATAGAAATAACTGATTTTGTTATATGGACCTTGTAACCTGACATCTTGCAAAACCGTTTATTGGTTATATTAGCTTCTTTATAGATTTCTTAGGATTTTCTATGTATAAAATCATATCATCTACAGATAAAGACAATTAAAATTTTTCTTTTCTGACATTTGTGCCTTTAATTTTTTTCTTGCCATGTTGCACTAAGATTTCCAGTTCAAAGTTAAATAAAAGAGCCATTATTAGGAGACATTGTTTCTGATCTTAGGACAAATATGTTAGTCTTTCACCACTAAGTATAATGCTAGCTGTGTTTTTTATAGATGCCCTGCAAAATAATATTATCTTATATTATCTGCCACCAATTCCACACACACAACTCTTAAAATCCTTGTAATCTCCTGAGTTATAGGGATGATGGGAACATCTTTTGTTCTAATATTTGCTCTTTGACACCAGTTCCTGACACAGAGTTCCTAAATCCCTTGGAATTTCCTGGATGATAGGAGCTTCTTTTGCTCTAATTAAGTGACTCTTGGTGGGCTCATTATCATCTGGATAATCATCCAGATAACTTCAAGTTGGGTCACCAGAAAGACCAAGCCATGATTCAAAGCTTGGAACTTTTAGGCCTCCCCTCCAATCCTCTGAGAAGGGGAGAGCGGTTAGAGATTGAATTAATAATCCTTTATGCCTACATGATGAAGCCTTTACAAAAATAAAGTGCAGTGTTTGGAGAACTTCCACATGCCAGGAGAGTGGTACATCCCAACTCCACAGGGACAGATTACTCTGAGGAAGTTTCTAGACCTCACGCTATTTACCTGTTCATCTGTATACTTTATCATATCCTTTATTATATGAACTGGCAAATGTTAGTGAGTGTTTCTCTGAGCTTTGTGAGCCATTCTAGAAAATCAATCCTGAGGAGGAGGTCATGGGAACCCCCAGTTTAGAGCTGGTCAATTAAAGGTACAGGAGTTCTGGAAGTTGCATTTGGCATTTGAAGTGGGTGCAGTCTGTGAGACTGAGACCTTACTTGTGGGATCTAACATTAACTCCAGGTAGGTAGTGTCAGAATTGAATTGTAGGACACCTAACTGGTATCAGAGAATTGGTCAGTGTGGGAGAAAAACTCCACACATTTGGTGTCAGAGTGTTGGTGAGAGCAGAGGAAAGAAAATAGTAATTTACTTCTATGCCCTTTATTAGATTTAGGACACTGCCTTTCTATTCCTAGCTTTCCAAATTAATGAATTTGAATTTTGTCATATGTTTATGCTTTTACTGAGATGCTGTTATGGTGAACTGAATGACTAGCATTCACCAGAAAGCCTATTGGTTATGATACATTATACTCTTTCTGTTGTGGCCTCTCCGTTGCGGAGCACAGGCTCCGGACGCGCAGGCTCAGCGGCTATGGCTCACGGGCCCAGTCGCTCCGCGGCATGTGGGATCTTCCGGGACCGGGGTATGAACCCGTGTCCCCTGCATGGTCAGGCGGACTCCCAACCACTGCACCACCAGGGAAGCCCCTGATTATACTCTTTATATATTACTAGATTTGATTTACTAATATTTTGCTAAGAATTTTGGGGGAATTCCCTGGAGGTCCAGTGGTCAGGGTTCAGTGCTTTCACTGCCGGGGCCGGGTTCAGGCCCTAATCAGGGGACTAAGATCTTTCAAGCTGCACAGCATGGCAACATCCCCCCCCCCCAAAAAAAAGAATTTTTGCATTTATATTCAATAGTTATTAGTATGTACTTGTAATATCCTTGTCAGGTTTTAGTATCAGGTTTTTCTGGCCTCAAAAAACACATTGGGATATTTCTTACTCTTTTATTTTCTGAGTTTGTATAAAATTAGTATTAGTTCTTCCTTAAATGTTTGATAGAAATCACCAATGAAACCATCTAAGCCTTGAGGTTTCTTTTTGGGAAAGTTTAAATGTTCCCACGCACAAAGTTAAATGTCTTGAAGAGTTACAGGACTATTCAAATTATTTCTATTGGTATCAGTTTTCATAATTTGTGTTTTCAATCAATTTTTTTCATGTCATTTAAGTTGGAAAATTTATTGGCATAAAGTTTTTCATGATATTCCCTTATTAATCTCTTAAGGTCTATAAAGTCTGTATCAATGTCCTTATTCCATTCCTGATATGGTATTTTGTGGGTTTTATTTCCTGGTCAGTCTTCACAGGATTTGTCACTTAAAAAAAAAATCTTTTCGAAGATCTAGCTTTTGACTTTAAAATTTTATCTGTTGCTTATCATTTCATTGTTTTACATTCTTTTGTATTTTCTTTTTGCTACTTTGAGTTTAATTACCTTGTTTTTTCCAGCTTCTTTAAGTAGAAGCTTAGATCATTATTTTTAAATGTTTCTTCTTTTCTAATATGAGCGTTCAATGCTAGAAATTTCCCTCTAAGAACAATATAGCTACATACCACAAATTTTGACTTCATAAATGTTTTGCTTGAGATATTTTCTAATTTACATTTAAATTGCATCTTTGACTTATGGATTATTTTTAGACATAGTCTTGGTAATTTCCAGATTCTGTGTTTTTTCTATTGATAACTGATTTCTAATTTAATTCTGTTGCAGTCAGAGAAATACTGACTAAATTCTTTGAAATTTTTGAGATTTTATTTATGTCCCATCATATAGGCCCTCTAGACATTTGTTTCATGTACATTTGAAAAAATATTTTGTACAGTTGTTGTTGTGTTTTATAAAAATCAAGTAGACCTAGTTGGTTGATAGTGTTGGTTAAATCTTCAATATCCTTGTTGATCTTCCCTATTTGATACATTAACATAATGACTGAGAGAAGAAGATATACTCCAGCTCTGTAGATTTGTCTTTTTTTCCCTTCAGTTCTCTTTTTGCTTCATGTATTTCAAAGCTCTGTTAATAGGTGTTTACACATGTAAGACTGCCATATGTTCTTCATGAATTGATGCTTTTATCATTATGGAGTATCCCTCTTTATCTCTGGTAATATACTTTGTCTTGAAGTCTACTTTGTCTGATATTAATATGGCCAGTAAGAAAATGATAGATTTTGGAATGCTTTATGTTCATTTCTCTCATCTGCCAACTTACTGTCCCTCCTATTGTCCTTTGCCAGGCAGTATTAGTACATTGGTGGGGAGTTACAGATTGTATTGGGTTTATTGCAGTTTTCTTAAAATTGGGCAGTATTGAGACAAGTACAGGGCAAGAGTGCAAGTAGTTTGTTGGTCTCAGCCTATATTAATAGGATGATGGGCTTTATCTACATTTGGAAACATTTTTGATCTTTGTCTCCACCAACCTAGAAGCGGTATTATTTTGGCTGAAAGAGATTAAAACCGAAAAAGTATTTTCAGGTGGTGTCAGCTTGCTAAGAATTGTAGAGTTTATTTTTCTTCAATTGTCTTTATTTTCAATGTTTTTGCACAGTAGAGGAATTCTATGGCATTTTGATTTGGAAAGTTTAAGATTCACTGGTCTGGGATTCCAGCCTGGGAATCAGGAGGATGGTATTTTTTTGTTTGAAATTCCAAATGTCTGACTTAAGGCAAGTCTTCTAAAAGCTATCCCTGCCTCTTCCTGCCAAAACAAAGGTAGTGTTACTTATCATAACCTAAAACTCATGGAATTTTGTAATTGGATATGACCTTAGAGATTACCTGCTCCTATCTGGTAATTTTATGTATGAGGAGACTGGGACTTTGAGAGGCTGAGTGATTTACCTAAACAACATTCAACATTCAGCATGTTCATAGCAGAGCTGGAATTTGAACCCTAGACTCCTGTTACCAGTCTAATGTGTTTTTTACTCAAATGCGGTGAATTTAGAGAATATTTGGAAAGACTCCAAGATTCCAAAATAATGAGTCTATACAAAATTTGACTAATAAGAGTTAAATGATTTAAAATATTTAAAAAATGCTGTTACCTGAATTTCAAAGAGCAGTGTTTATCTTCCATAGCTGAGTTCAAATTTAAGCAATCACGTCAGAAGAGCCCCATAAATCCTTGTCAAGTACCAAATAATCTGATTTAAAGGAGATATCATTTTCCTCTTTATTTTTGGCATAATAATATCAATTGTATAGCTTTAAAAGATTACAAATGTTTCATTTGATCCTCACAAATAGCACTATAAAAATAATAGCTAGTATTTACTGATTGCTTACTATGTGCCAGGAACTCTTCTAAGAGCTTTATATCTATTAACTTTGTCCTTAAAACAGCCCTAGTTACTGCTATTGTACTCATTTTATAGGTGAGGAAACCAAGACACAGAGTTAAAGTAACTTGCTCAAGGTCACACAGCCTTGAGGAAGAGCTGGGACTGGCCCTAGAATGGATACTTTTAGTCATGTTACTCTAGAGCTGCTTAGGTAAGCAAGGTAAAAGTACACATTGTTCTTTATCTTTTTCCCATGAAGTTTTTGTTTTCCCCAGTGCTGCTATTTACCTGGAACACTTTATCCAGGTACCTTTTTCCAAGGCCATATGACGCATTATACAACTTGGCACTGGTCACGTCTAAGGCATTAGGGAGAACGTTTCTCAAGGTATTCAGAAAAATCATGATAAATTTTCTTGTAACGAAAATAAAATCTTTATTTTTTGACCTTGCTATATTTTAGACTTCAAATTACAGCAATTAAACCCTTAGACAATACATCTTGTTTTCTACTTCACCTCTTTTTTACAGATAGGTCTTTCCTCTGTTACACTGTTCAGTTTGCCAGAATTTATTTTGGGAAAGAATTTATAATTACATATAATTCTCTTTCTATATGCTAAAAAAAAAAATCAAGAGAATGAGAAGACAAGCCACAGACTAGGAGAAAATATTTGCAAAAGACACATCTGTTAAAGAACTGTTATCTAAAATATACAAAGAAATCTTAAAACTCAACAATAAGAAAACAAACAACCCAATAAAAACATGGGCCAAAATCTCATATGAAAAGATGTTCCATATCATATGTAATCAGGGATATGCAAATTAAGTCAACAGTAAGATACCACTGCACATCTATTAGAATGGCCAAAATCTGCAACTCTGATAACACCCAATACTAAGGAGGATGTAGAGCAATAGGAACTCTCATTCATTGCTGGTGAGAATGCAAAATGGTACAGCCACTTTGGAAGACAATTTGACACTTTCTTACAGAGCTAAATATACTCTTACCATACAACCCACCAGTTGCATTCCTTGGTATTTATCCAAAGGAGTTGAAAACTTATGTCCACACAAAAACTTGTGTGTTATAGCACCTTTATTCATAATTGCTAAAACTTGGAAGTAACCAAGATGTCTTTCAGTAGGTGAACGGATAAATAAACTGAGGTACACCCAGACAATAGAATATTATTCAGTGCTAAAAAGAAATATGCTATCAAGCCATGAAAAGGCAAGGAAGAAACTTAAATGCATATTACTAAGTGAAAGAAGTCGATCTGAAAAGGCTACATACTGTATGATTCCAACAATATGACATTCTGGAAAAGACAAAACTATGGACAGAGGAAAAAGATCAGTGATTCCTAGGGGAAGGGATGAATAGGTGAAGCACAGAGGATTTTTAGGGCAGTGAAAATACTTCGTATGATACTGTAATTATGGATACATGTCATACATTTGTCCAAACATGTAGAACGTGCAGCAACAAAGAGAACTGTAATGTAAACTATGGACTTTGGGTGATTATGGTGTGTCAATGTAGGTTCATCAGTTGTAACAAATGTACCACTCTAGTGGTGGATATTGATGATGGGAGAGGCTGTGCATGTGAGGGGAAAGCCAGTGTATGGGAAATCTCTCTACCTTCCTCTCAACTTTGCTGAAAATCTAAAATTGCTCCAGAAAGTCTTAAAAAAACCAGTTATATGGGGCTTCCCTGGTGGCGCAGTGGTTGAGAGTCTGCCTGCCGATACAGGGGACACGGGTTCGTGCCCCGGTCCGGGAAGATCCTACATGCCGCGGAGCGGCTGGGCACCGTGAGCCATGGCCGCTGAGCCTGTGCATCCGGAGCCTGTGCTCCGCAACGGGAGAGGCCACAACAGTGAGAGACCACAACAGTGAGAGGCCCACGTACCGCAAAAAACAAACAAACAAACAAAAAACAGTTATAAGTGGAACTAAATGACCCATTGGATGTAATATAGATGGAAAAAACTGAGTTTAGGGGGATGGAACTAGGTGAAAGATAGAGATTTGCAGGTGGAGATAGTGAGTTCAGTTTTGTACTTTATAATATTTATTTACTGAGCACTTACCATGAGCCAGGTACTGACTTTTCCCATCCTATAGATGTGAAACTGAAGCTTAGAGAAGAGTCTGCAACCGAAGTCTTATTACAAGCAAGAGATAGAGCTGGGACTTGAATCCAGATCAATCTGATGCATTTCTTATCCTGCCATACTGCCTGTGAGATGCTTGTGAGACCATCCAGCATAAAATACGTCTGGAATCCAGGATTAGGTATGAATGTGGCCATTGAGTTGATGAACTGAAAAGACAAAGGAGATGACTAGCCACTTTGGGTGAATTTAAGTGAGAGATACACTTCATGACAGAGAGGGAAAGAGGCAAGGAAGTATGCCAACATAATTGGTGTACAGGCCCAGGAATGTGTTAGTCATCTGTTATGGGGGAGTTGTTATCCATCTCCAATCAGGTGACCCACACTGAGACAAGAGTAATGGATAGGAATGTTTTATTTATAGTTGTCCATAGATAGCTGCTGCCTTATGCATGTTGAACCTTTCATCATCCTCCAAACCATCTTCTTTTTGGGGGATAATGCTGTAGAAAAATACTTGAATCTGGACAAGCACTCACTGTGCACCAGTGCTGTATGGAAAAAACAACATCAGAGTTCTGGTCTGCTGAAAGCTCAGGCCCTAACCCCAGCTGGGACCAGGGCTCTGTAGCCTTGACCTTAAGATGAATAAAATAAAATGTGAAAATAAAGAATGCGTCTTTTATCTGGTTATGTTCTGTTACTTTAAAATAGTTTAGTCTTAAATGTCAGTGAAGCCCCATGACTTTCTCAGCCTCCCACCTCCCATTAAACTAACCCAAAGATAGTTTTCTTCGTTTCTCTGTGCTGTTGTCATCTTATACAGAGTTTCAAGACAGTCAGAAGCAGCACCCAAATTATATTTTTTCATCTATCCTATTTTTAAAGAAAATTTTTGTATCCAAAAGCATGTGAATTTTATTTCCAAGAAACAACCTGAAATGATAACTTCAACCTTCTTTCTGCTTTTCTTCTTGAGAACAGCTGCCTTGGATCAGAGAGTCCTAGGTTTCATCGTAGTTCTGTCAGGGAATAGCAGTGTAACAATGGCCAAGATACTCAGATACACTGATCCTTAATTTCCTCATCTGTGAAGTGAGGATAACACCAATGCTTTAGACTGTGAAGATGCAATGAGATGTATCTTCCATGTCTAGCATGTTTCCTGGTCTACAGTAGGCATCTAATACATGCTTGTCTCTCTTGTCTTTTCTCCCTCTCTTTATAACTTATACTTCTCTTTCTTTTCCTCCTGCTGAAAGGGAGAGAACTGGGGACAGCCATTTTGTGTCTGGATAGGTCTTCAGTAGAGCATGGGAAAATGTTCCTTTGATTCTGCCTCTTACATATTTTCTTTGCGCTCCATTGCAGCCTGCCCTGGCCTCCAGCCTCTTGGTTTGAGGTTGTGCTCTACTGGGCCATTTGCTTATTTCTCTCAAATCCTCCTTTCTGTTGCTTCACCATTCCCCTACTTTTTAGAGCAGGCTCAAGGATTAGTACATCTAAGAAGGTAAAAACAATAAATAAGGACAGATAAAGGGGTGGGATAAAATTGTCCTTTGAAACCCTCTACCGCAATTCTGCATATGTCTAGAATCTAGGAGGTACACAGGTATATCGCAGTCTTTGCCTGGCAAAGTAGTTCTGTAGAATGGAAATCTTCAGCCTTTTCTGTGCTGAGGTAAATGACATTCTGAATGTCATTCTGAATGACATTCCCGTGCTTGACATACTTCCTTGGAGGCAGAGGTGAGATGGGTTGCAGGTTATGGACAGCTCTTAGAGCCTCTTGCTGTATCTTTCTGTATTCATCCCAGTTTCTCTCCTATAGAAGAAATGCAAGTGAATTTGAGAGGATTATGGACACAGCCTTTAATCAATCCTTGAGTATAAAAAAAGTGAATCATCTTCACTGTTAGTACTTTTTATTAATAAGTTTACTGCCCCCCTCATTCACAACTGATTGTACCCTGGGCCTCAAAACTGCAGTTGGTTGGTTGCAAATTGCTGCTTTAGAAAGATCTGTTAATCAATCATCTATAAAATCAGATGGTCCAGTCTAGTGATTTCTGAGGTTGCTTTGAGCTTTATCATTTTATGTTTTGCTCACATTGTGCCACAAAGTCCCAGATCTTACTGGTAATAGATGGCCAGGGTGCTTCTGAAAGACCTGGTGCTGTGGGTTGAGTCGTGTCCCCCAGAATATATGTTCAAGTCCCCAAGTACCTGTGAATGTAATCTTATCTAGAAATAGTGTTTTTTCAGATGTAGCCAAGTTAAGATGAGGTCATACTGGGTTGGGGTGGAAGCTAATTCAGTGTCTGGTGTCCTTGTAAGAAGAGGGAAACTTGGTCTTGGACACAGACAGGGAGAGAACATCATGTGACAGTGGGAGCAGGGATTGGAGTGAGGCAGCTACAATCCAAGGAGCACCAAGTGTTGCTGGTCACCTCCAGAAGCTAGGAGAGAGGCCTAGAACAGATTCTCTCTCGGAGCCTCCAGAAGGAGCCAACCCTACTGACACCTTAATTTCAGACTTCGAGCTCCCAGAGCAGTGAGGCAATACATTTCTGCTGTTTAGGCCACCCAGTTTGTTGTAATTTGTTATGACAGCTCTAGGAAACGGATACACCTGACAAACTTCAGCTTTGGCTGATCCTGACCAATGCTTAAAGTTTGGCATTCTCTCATCCCTGTCATGTGCCTTGTGACTGGACACATCTCCAGCAGGCACGTGCACAAGGCGTGCAAGTGGACTGTGGACCTGCTTCTCCTGGCCTCTCCCCCCAGGGAGCTTGCAGTCTGTCTGGTCTTTCTAAGGTATTTGTTTTTCAGTTTACCTGGCAGTTGATTCCCCTGGATTCTCTTGACTAGCTCCTGCTGTGGTCTTCCTGAGAGGGTGACTTCAAACCTAGCCTAGAACTGAGAAGAGATTTCAGAAAACAATTCTTGGCTTCCGTTAGCTGATGTAATTTTAATTTATAATTTTCATGTCAGGGTGATCACCAGGAAATTAAAAAAAAAAGGCATTATCTGATAATCTCATGACAGTGTCATTTTATGCTGATGGGGTAATTTGTCCCTTTAGAGAGAGCTATTTCTTGAGTAATTATTTTGGGTACTAAGTGACAGGCTCAGACTATTTTAGGCCTCTGTGGCCTTGTCTCATGACATGCACTTACCTTGAGGATAACGTGGGTGGCAGGTCTTGCCCGTGACTCACTCCTCATCCAGCAGTTCGCTGCACTGTTCATGTCTTTAGCAGATAGAAGCATATGACAAGGAAGCCTTGGAAGACTTGCTGCCAATGTGATTTTTATGTAAGACTGGCATGAAAGATTGTTCTTGTGCCTTACTAAGCATCTTTTCACTCAGACTAGACTTCTTGGTGACAGCCCAGGAAATTCACTAGATGTGAAGAAATATGTGATAGCCAAGTATTACATCTGATAGTTTTATAAAAGTTTTCCAATTTGAAGCTGCCTCACTTAAACTAATATGGGTTTATATAAAGTTATCTTCATTTATGCGTCCTAAAATGTATACTTAACTAACTAAAAAGAGTAGAGATATAGACTGTTTAAATTTATTTTAAAATATTTAGAAAAACCCTTCCAACACTTACAAAATACAGCACATTTCAGGGTGATGACATATGCATTACAATGTTCAAATCTGCCAACTGCTACCTTGACCCCTCCTTCACCTAAAGTGACCAACATTAAAGAGTCTTTCCATGGCCTGGGTTGTAATTACAGCCTTTCCACAGATTCTCTGTTTCAGATCCACAGCTAAAGTGCCAAGGTTTTTCAGTGTTTAAGAGATGGAAATGCTATTTTAGTAATATTGCTTTTTGAATATACAAAGCTCCGTGAAGATGAGGGTGAAATGCCCATTACCTATTGCGCCCCCAAAGGGTGTGAATGTTCAGATTTATAATTCTTATTACTTACCTTTTGTATATGAAGAAACTGAGATTCGGATAGGTTCAATGACTTGCTCTCAAATATTTAAAACGACAGCAAAACAGGACGATCGCCCTGTTACAAAGGCCCACTGATTTCATATCAAGAGTTTGAGAATCTGCTCTTACAAAAATACTGAGACAAAACTCATAGAGTGTAATGCAATCCTACTAATTAAAGTATTTAAGATTTTTTGGCCTATCTACAATTTAATTACTTTACTGGCTATTAGCTACAAACCTTTTAGCTCCTTAGTGGTTTTTAAAATGTGAAGAAAACCTCAAGTCAAAGAGCCCAAAGCAAAACACACTGTTTTTTTCCTGATAATGACATTTTCCAGACGTGATTTTTCCTGCTGTCAGAGTGTGATAAAAGGCTTGGGTTTATAACTTGACCTAAGCCTTACCTTGGTCTTGCCCAGCAGAAATATGTGTTTCACTAAATTAACAACGGATCTTAAGGCAGAAAGTCAAGCTAATCCCCAAAGTCAGTATTTTGTCCCTATAATCTGCAGGTATATAAGGACCACAGAAATCCGTTTAACATAATTTTCCCACTTTTCTCTGTTCAGCTTTTGAGATGCCAACTGCTGTTTTCAATTTGTCTGTGGATTTCACCTTTCAGAGCTGTCAAGAATTTTAGTGGCTACAAGGAGAGACCCTGAAGATAAAGTTTATTGATTTATTACTGCATTCATATAAAACACTAGTAGACTTTTGAATACCAGGAAATATAAGAATGATCTTTCTTACATTCAAAAAATGAGAATTTGTGTATGATGAAAATAATACCAAATATTAATATGGTACTTTTCAGTTCAAACAGTGCTTTAATTTCATTCCTGAAATAACCCTATATATCAGATAGCTGAGTTGTTGAGATACAGTGACACCCAACACACACACTTACACACACACACAAACATACACATATATGTTCAGTTTTCTCTCACATAAAAAATACCCCAACACTACCATCTCCTCAAACTGTAACCCCCATCTCACAGTTGATTAATTTCTAAAATTCTTGAAAAGGTAAAAAAATGTTCCCATGACTGTCTTCAACTCCTTACTACTACTCCATTAAGTCTGTTTAATCTTTACCATTATAGAAAGCTTTTAGTTGTGAATGACTTTCTTAGTGCCAAATCCAGTGGATTTTTCTCTGTATTTATCATCCAAAGCTCTCTGTAGTTTTGGATTTTATTGATCAACTCCATGTTTTCTATGTCTAGTCTTTTAAGTGTTCCTCACCATGGCTTCTGTGGCAATGCCGTTTTCTTCCCAATTCTATGGCCAGGCCCTCTCTGATGTCTTTGCTGGTTCCTCTTTCCTTTCTTCTGGAAAATGTGTACATATCCTAAGGTTGTGCCTGTGGCCCTTTTTTCTTTCAGGCTCTCCCCTCTCAGCCTCAGGGCCCCCTGAGCAATGATTTTACCTGTTTCTGTTCCTCCTCCTCCCCCACTTTCTACAACAGCCATCGTGTTGCACCCTGACCCCTTCCCTCTCAGCTGATGATCATGACCCTCCTATAATGAGAAAGCAGGGCTAGGAAAGCTGGATGTGAATCCCTTTGGCTTTCTGTCCGCAGCAAGCTGACCTCCACATGTACTCACACTTACATCCTCTTCTCCACCTTATGAGGAAGAGAGTGCCTCATCCGGCTCAAGACCAATCCTTACTCCCGATCCTACCCCCTCTGTCCTTTCTGGGAATAGAACCTTGTTCTATGGATTATTTCCCCTCTCTCTCTCTCTCTCTCTGTGACATTTTCAACCTCTTCCTCTTTATGTTTGGAGCCCCATACACAAGTTCGTGTCTCTCCAGTCCTTAAAAGTGCCTACCTTGACACAGGGCCCTCTCTAACTACCAACCTATCTTTCTCTTTCCCAGCAGGGCCAAGCATCAATAAGTAGAGTCTAGATGTCCTTCTATTTCCTCTCCTTTAACTCTTTCTTCAATTCAGTGTTTAAGGTCAGCCCTCTGTCTGCTTTTACCAAGGTTTTCAGGGACATTTAATTGGCTCACATCACCAGGGTAACTTAATTTCTCAGCAGCAGTTGACACTGCCCACCACACCCCCCTTTTCAAGACTTTGCCCTCTTGGTTTCCATGAAGCCACTCTCTCCTGTTCTTTGATTATTCTTTGTTTCTTCTGAGCTCTCCTCCTTCTTTCTTATTCTTCAAATTGTTTCTCTTTTCCTTTTCCACCGCCTTCGGTCTTCCTCCTCCTCCTCCCCCCTTTTTTTCTTTTCCCCCATCAATGCTCTCCTTTGGGCTACAAGTTTAAGCTCCATTTTTACTCCATGATACAAATGACAGACATCGTTCACATGCCAGACACTTCTGATGGGAGTGTCTGTGTCACTGGCCTCAATGTCTTCTTTCTTGCTCATAAGTAACACATATTAGAAGGCAGGTGAATGAGAGTGGCTGTTATCAAGATCACCTTGCATCCATTTTAATTTCTGGGAAAAAAAAGTAAATAATTTGCAAACTTCGGTACTTTAACCTTTACTAGTGATAGATTACTGGAAACACACCTCACAATTCATTGGAACACACTAGTGTATCGTGACAACTTGATTGGGAAAGGCTGCTATGTTAGGTGTTCAAGTGATTGTTGAATTGATTTGGATTTAATATTAATGATCTTAGAGTTACTTCCTGGAGAATTTTGAACCAAAAAAATTATTTCCCCCCAAAAGACTCATTAACTTATCTACCTATTTATCTTACCAAAAGTTAAAATTCTTATTCTGGAAGCATACTGGATTGGAGCAGCCCTGTTCTCAAATTCTTAGAATTGACCAGTGAGAAAAAATCATTCTGGGGGGTCTTAATGGTTTTATGTATTCAAGAGTCCTATATTACAAAGAACAGTTTCTAAGGGAACTAAGATATCATTCAGGTATTAAAAAGACCCCTTTTTCTGGAACCTGCAAAGAATGAACTGAATGGAATGGCACATATTACCTTGAGATGCTCTGATAAGTTACAATATCTGAAAACTTGGATAGGAAAAGATTTGAGATGTATGTGAATCAGGACAGCTTAAGTCCTGAAATATTACATATCTTCTCATAGTGGCTTTTAAGATAACTTTGCATTTCATGACTTCAGTGATTCTAAAATCTGAATGGAGAGATAATATTCTCTAGATACTTATAGCAAGCACATTTTTTTATGTTTATTTTTATAATAATTTGAAGTAAATACTCCAGTCACAGTGGATTATTAAATCTGCTTTGCCGTTAATAATTAAGGCTCTGAAGGCCAAAACTTAACCTCAAAATTTATATTGACCCACCTCATGTTTACTAATATTACCTTTTTTCCCTCTAGCTGTCCCTACCTACTTCTATTTTTAGCTTATTTCAGTAGAAGTATGCAACAACTCTCCTATAGCAAGCCCACCAACTTACTTCAACATTAGATTAGAAGCTTTGTAAAAGGTGGGAACCATGCCTTATACTTCTATTCAAGTGCTTTATACACAACTGACATGTAATAATTTTTAAAAGTTTTGTCATATCAGTAAGTAAAACATTTGTAGGAAATATAGATTTCTTTGAAAGAAAAATCATTTATTATCCCATTAAGCAGAGATAATTACTATCAACAGTTTAGTGTGAACCAAAGGGTGGCAAAATTTTGTATAAACAAATAGTAAATATTTGAGGCACATTGAACCTTGCATTCTCTATCCCAACCACTCAACTCTGCTGTTGTGGCGTGAAAGCAGAGGTAGGCAATAGAAGACAAGAAAATCCGTAGACAATGTTTGTAACTGTGTTTCTATAAAACTTTATTTGCAGAAACAGGCTGGTTGGATTTGGCCTGCAGGCTATAGTTTGCTGACCTCTGTATACACTATCCTTTAAGCCCATATATATGTAACATGTGTAATAATGTAACATATAACATATATATATATGTATGTATATGGTGGTTTTTAAAAATGACATCATAAAGAGATTACTAGATATCCTTTCAGATCTTGGAGGCTCTGGGGATTGTCTGTCCTATAGAGCATGGATATTTAATTGCCTCAAAGGGGGAAAATATTGGTTCTTTAGGTGTGGAAAAAAAACCCTTAGCTCTTACAATATTTGTGGCTCTCCAAAGTTCAACTATACCCAACAAAATCTTATTTTTTAATATTTAATTTGGGGGAGGAGGGAGCTAGGTAAAAATGTTTAAAAAGTCTCCTTAGGAAGATAACAATGAAAAAAAAGTATTGCGCAACATTGTTATATGAATCTTTGTCTTTGATTAGGATATTTTTCAAGTCTATAGTTTTTAAGATAACTGACAAATTATTACAAATGCAAATAATTCTTGTCTATAGCCTTGCAAATGAGTTTGTACAGTGGAGAGACCATTCCCACTACTCATCACTAGGAAAAAGCCAGTTTTGTGTCCATTTGTAAATTTCTCTCAATGTTCATTCACCCTATGTAAAATTTGTGGTCCTCTAATTTCTCCTTTGAATTGGTTGAAACACTTGCCTAGTTCCCTCATTTTATAATGATGAGTTAAATAAAAATCTTTGACAAGTGTATATTATATCGTATGAGAGTCATGGTTTCACCTTTTCAAAAAGATACAATTAACAATTTCCATTGGTTTGTAACAGTTCTTTTGCACTTGACAGTATATCAAAAATCTTTCCATATCATTACATATTTTAAAGATTGTCAATATTCAATTAAATGAGCATGTTTTAAAAATGATCTTTTATTGTTGGAAAACAATGAATTATCACTTTATGAACAAGCATAGATTGCTCTCATAAACATGCAGAATATGGAAAGTCATAAAGTGTGTCAAAAGCCTGTTGCTTAATTTTTTGGGCATACTGCTTGTTTGCTTTCAGTTCCATGTTGACTTTTTCGAGGACGTGGGCCAGTGGACATAGAGGCCAAGCTATTTTCATGGCTCTATTTGTTGATAGAAGGTTGCATGTGTCGCTCCTATGAGTCTAAGATCATTCTGGGGAATGCACTGTGCCCTGGCCCTGTCAGAGGTACACACGAGGTGCAGGACACTGAGTATGCTCCGATGCTTTACTTGGCTCAAAGTACCTAGTCAAGATTCTGGTTTGGCTTGCAATTTATTTCAGGAATATGGAAAGGCCACTGTTTTTCTGGGCTTTATGTTATGTTGCCAACTCTGAACCTCTTTACCCTCTTACTGAACAGACCCTAATTTCTAGCTCCCATATAAATGTTTTATATTCTTTAAAAAGTTTAAAATTTAATCCAAAATTGTAGAAATGGATCTTCTCAGATTTTTATCTATCCTGTTTAACTCTTGTTAAGGTTGCCTCCCTCGGACCCTCCCTCTCGCTCTCTCCCTCAGTTTCTCTCCCTCTTTACAATTGCCAGTGAGTGGGTAGCAAGTGCCAATTCTCAGAATAATGTTTTTAACTTCCTTTTAGGAAACCAAATAAGTAAATGTTTTATACACAGAGGGGAAGGCAAAAGATAAGATAAAGTCAATTTTACGAAGTGGATACTAGTTATATGATCGGAGTAGTGAGATGGAAGTCACCTCATCCAATATCCTATAAAACAAGCCACTGTTATACATCTGCAGCAGTGGTATAGCTAATCTATTAATGTTGTTTTATCATTGCTAGAAAAAATATAAAATGCAGCACTTTCAAGATCAGCCAGCACTTTATAAAATGGTGCCAAATTACATCAAGGCAAGAAAGATGATCTCTGATTTTTAAACTGAGGATCTCTGATTTTAAAACTTCTAAGTTTTGACTTTTGGTAAAATCTATTTAACATTTCAGGATGCAGTCCTTTGATAAATGTCTGCAATTCCTTTAGTAATCTCTCTGCCTACAACAACATCTAAATTAAGGACAGTTTTTATATGATACTGGGTTTTATCTTTATTATATAATTGCATCTTGAAAATTCATAACAAAATGGCAATTTCAATTAAAAAATGAGCAAAAGAACTAACCACCCTAAAGTCAAAATGTATATTACAAGAATATGCAACCTCACTAACAACACAACTGCCAATTAAAATGTGGCTGTGTGTTTTAACACCTTAACCATTTTTAGGTGTACAGTTCAGTGGTGTAAAATACCTTCATATTATTGTGCAACCATCACTGTCATCTGTCTCCAGAAGTTTTCATCCTCTCCTCAGCCCCTGGCAATCACCATTCTACTTTCTGTCTCAATGAATTTGACTACTCTAGGTAATTCATATGAGTGAAATCATACATATTTGTCCTTTTGTGACAGACATATTTTACTTAGCATTATGGTCTTAAGGTTCATCTGTGTGGTAGTATGTGTCAGAATTTCCCTCCTTTTTAAGACTGAATACTATTCCATTGTATGTACTACCTTTTGCTTATTCATTCATCTGTTGATGAACACTTGAGTTACTTTCACCCTTTGGCTGTTGTGAATAATACTGCTATAAGCATGGGTGTACAAAAACCTATTCAAGTCACTGATTTCATTTATTTTGAATATATACCCAAAAGTGGAATTGCTGGATCATACGGTAATTCTACTTCCAATTTTTTTATGAACTGCTATGCTGTTTTCTGTACTGGCTGCACCATTTTACATTCTCATTAAGAGCACAGTGAGTTCCAGTTTCTTTACATCCTTACCAACACTTGCTATTTTCTATTTTTTGGATAGTAGCTGTCTTAATGGGTGTAAGGTGGTATCTCAATGTGGTTTTAATTTGCATTTCCCTAATGATTAATGATGTAGAGCATCTTCCCATGCACTTATTGGGCATTTGAATCTCTTCTTTCTATTCAAGTCCTTAGCCATTTTAAAATCAGACTGCTTGACTTTCTGTTGTTGAGTTTAAGCACTTGCATTTGTATGTACATGTGGAAGATTAAGTTCAAAGAACTGAATTTTTTTCACACAATAGCCAGATAAATCCTTGGGATAGTTTAGAGAATTACCCAGTTGATGCTTGGGAGAACTCCTTTGAAGATATAAAAATAATACATGTTTTTTGTTCAAAGATAAGATTCGTTTATTTCCAGTGAGATCTCCCATCTATAAAATTCATCTATCATCAACCAAAACAAGATCAGCCACTTAAAAATATATAAGTTAGTTTATAACAAACTTTTATGAATATGACTAAGTAATAATTGACTGAAATAATTCTGAAACACATCAGGTAAGTATCACCAGATGTCAAATGAAAGGCTAGTCCTTGAGTGTTAAAGAGATGAAACCTCTCAGTAATTTCAGCAAAGAGTCTTTCTGAGGATGGTTTGTTAGTGTCCAAGTGAGGAATGCTAAAAGCCGGCTTCTCCTTAAGTTGTGGAAAAGAAGTTTGAGGATGGGGTACTAGAAATCTGAGCAGGCTTCACGGTGACCCTAGAGGCCAAACAGTTTGGCTTTAAGCACAGGAGCTTAACTCATTGCTTTAAATCGAAGCTCCTCTCCATCATTCAAAGTCCACTATATTCTGGTCTCACCTTGCTCACCCAACCTAATTTCTCATTCTCTTTCCAACATATTCTCCCCAAGCAGGCTAGCCTCCTCTTCATCCCAAACACCGTCTTGTGGCAGGTGTTTATCTCAGGGCACGAGGTATGCAAATAATGTGACTGTTTTTCTAACAGCTTGACTTCCATTTCAAGGCATTTTTCTGAAGGGCTATGAAAACTTATTTTCATTAAAATCATAGTTTTCCTCTAAAAAAGTCCCAGGGGCTTAAGGTGAGCCAAGGTATCAAGTAGGGAGCCCATATTTCCTTGGAGTCCTTGGACCAGTATTTCTTTATCTCCCTCTCTCCTCTGAGCCCAGAGAATAATTTTCTAGATCTACGGTGGAGACAATTTGCTCTCACTCATTCCAGTTCTTTTCTCCCTGGCCTAGTCCCTTCTCTATCAAGAGCCTGAACGTTTCTTTTTTTTAAAAAACATTTTTATTGGAGTATAATTGCTCTACAATGGTGTGTTACTTTCTGCTTTATAACAAAGTGAATCAGCCATACATACACATACATCCCCATATCTCATCCCTCTTGCGTCTCCGTCCCACCCTCCCTATCCCACCCCTCTAGGTGGTCACAAAGCACCAAGCTGCTCTCCCTGTGCTGTGCGCTGCTTCCCACTAGCTATCTGTTTTACATTTGGTAGTGTATATATGTCCATGCCACTTTCTCACTGCGTCCCAGCTTACCCTTCCCACTCCGTGTCCTCAAGTCCATTCTCTACGTCTGCGTCTTTATTCCTGCCTCATGCCCTGCCCCTAGGTTCTTCAGAATCTTTTTTTTTTTTTTTTTTT
>RJWK010036961.1:5884-21580 GCA_004363435.1 Platanista minor | reverse complement strand
GACAGAAGGGAGACCTGGCACAGTGCTTACAGAGTTCATCTGATGAGGCCCATCGCTCACACACGTACATTTCTCTCTATCCCTCTCCCTTTGAGAAACATGTTTCCAAGTTGCCTAAAGGACCCTGCAATAATAACCAGTACTGTTCCCAAGAAGAGCCCACCCCCCACTCCCCATCCCTGGCTCAGCTCATCTCCGGAGATAACCGACCTCCTGAAGCTCCTGGCTGCATCACCAGCCGATCTCACTCAAGAACTGTTGCTTCTCCTCGGAGCCAACCCTGAACATCCAGGGGGCTATTGATGTTAACATTCTAATTTTTCTCAGAGAGCCCTTGGAGGCCTACCCCCATCTAACTTGTCTGAGCGTCTCACATTGTATATTCTGACCAGGTTTTAAGAACTGCTGGAACTGACTTGGGGTGGGTTGCCAAGATCAAAATCTCATCTGTGGGTAGAAATGTTCTTTCCCACACAATGTACCCTCGGTTATTTGTATCTCTCACTCTCCTGGGCCTCTGGACTCGCCGTCTTAGCAGCACCTAGTTCATCACTTGCTCCGGCCCCGCTGCATTACGTAGTGTGGCCAAAAGGAGCTGGATTCACCGGCAGCGATCAAGAAAAGAAGTGACACACACACAGAGAGAGAGAGAGAGAGAGAGAGAGAGAGAGAGAGAGAGAGAGAGAGAGAGAGAGAAAGGCAGACACAAGAAACACAAAGGGCCAGCTTGAACTTAGAGGGGAAAACATGTTTGTGTGTTTGTTGCCCGTTGTTTTTGAAACTCACTAAGACATGTGTTGTCCTTGAAGAAATTCAGAAATTTCAAGCACTCCTCCAGGTCATTTCCACTGTTGTTGCAGTCACACCAGGGGGCCACGCTGAGGCTACTGGAGTCTATGTAGTTGGGGGTCATGACTGTACCTAGAAGAGTAAAAGACAAGGTGTTTATTCCTGTGTGATGGTATAAACTTTCCTAGAGCCTAAAAAGAAACAAATGTTCCTCTGACAGCGGATGCACCGTGGATAATTACAAACATTGTGTTTGCTGAGTGGAAAATTAGGTTAAGCAGTGCATTTTCTTGGCAATTTATCTTGAGCACATAAAATAATTTACACATTTACTTAAAAAATTCTAACAGAACTCCTTGAGCTGCACTTAGGGTGTTTTTCGCTGCACAAATGGTATGGATGTCATGGAGTAGGGGAGAAGTAACTTAGAATGCATGAGCTGCCAAATCCCTTGCATTTTCTTGAAAATGTCATTAATCTTCATAAATAGATAGAGCTGGTTTTACACATCTTAAAAAATCCTTTTAGGACTTTGCCTCTACTTCTCTCGGAAGCAATAGGCTCCTTCAGAGTAACCCAGACAAGCTTAGACGCTATCCTTATGGGTTACCTCACATTCTGGCTGTATACAAGGAGGCCTCTGCTCACTAGACTCTTAACTGATTTAGTGTTCCAAATCGTGACGGAATTAGAAATAAACAATGGAAATTCTCTAAGCCCATGGCTCCTAGAGTATTGTCTTAAGAGTCCTCAAAAGTCCTCAAAGAAATGCTGGGTGGTCGCTCTTGCCTACATCTTCCTGTGTATTCATTGTTCTTCTGATGAGTTCTGTACTGGCACAAATAAACAATGTGCTTATACTTAACACGACCCAAATGTCTTCTCCTGGGTGGCTCACACCAGGCAACGCCTACTCACGTCAAGAAGCCTTCCATTTTTATACAGTTTGTGGAATCACGAAGTAATAGGCAGTCCAGTGAGCCACAGGATATATTTGGTTCAGAAACAGAAAAAAAATTCTTTTTAAGCTCTTCTGGGTCAAGGGCATATCTTCTTTGCCCTACATTCCTTACTGACTTGAACTAAATAATGTCCCATTACACCCTGGGATGAAAACGTCAACCCACAGCAGAGAGGAGTTTCTAACTTTGGGTGAGAAAGGAACGGGCACCCCAAACGCTGAGTGAAGAGGTTAGGGTATGTCTACTAAGCACCCGCTGTATGTCTGGCACCAGAATGGATCCCTGACATTTGGAAGAAGGAGGAACAAGCTTTGTCCTGAGAGAAGTTAGAACCCAATGACCAGAGTGGAGGGAAAGAGCTGGACCCAAGAGAGAAATAAATTTTGGTGCATAGAATGCATTGTCTCGACCAGTTATTCCCTTAAATAATGAGGAATTCATCATCCTCAGGCCAGAAACACCCGGCAGCCCTGAGGCTTGGCGCCATATGGGGTATTTAATGAGCGTGTGTACCTAGAAGGTACGGACTGAGGTGTAAATAGTGATTATATCCTGGAATGGGGCTGTACATCTTTAACATTGTCTCCTTTGGGTTCTCTGTAATTTTTTTTTAAAAAAACTCTTTACAATGAGCACTCCTTACTTAATTCAGTTATTTCTCAAACCTGTAATTCCATAGTTGATAAATAATCCTACTAGGGACTACTTTACTTAAGAAAAGGGGAGAGTGAATGCAAATTTGGAGGGCTGACTTAAGGGAGATAAACTCATGGGACCTACCCATGAGAATGGGCAATAGCTGGTGAATGGTATTACCCAAGAGAGCACAGGTATCTTTGCAAAAAAAAAAAAGTTGGGATGAGTGTGCAGGCACCTGCAATATCCCTGCATTAAGTACAGTCAGTGATTTTCCCAGTGGCTCTTGCTGAAGACACGCTGGTGACAAAGAATTTGGTCTGTGCTGTCACTCTTGGTGGGATTTTCTTTCTGCCTGGTGACTTGTGTGAACCTGGCAGGTGCTCACACCCTGGCTGAGCCATCAGGCTTCTGACAACCGTGATTCCTCTCATCCTTCCCAAACAACAACCGTGAGCGAGCCCTGCCACGAAGGCTTCTGCAGCCCTGGCACCCAGAGCCCTTCCTTTCCTCCTGCTGCCCCCATTTATCCTTGGGTACAGACCTGCCTCTTTCTGTCCGTCTTCCGACTCGCACTGGTGCCTTGTTTATTTGCACTGCTCCCCTGAATGCCAAGAACCTGGTTCCTCTAACGCCTTAGGTCTTGAAAGACAGAAAACACTATTTCTGCTATGTCTGTTCTCAGGGGAGAAAATCAGGTGAAACACCCCCTACCCACCGGGAGCTGAATTACCCAGAATATTAACGGCGAGCAGGACCCCCAGTATTCAGGGATTCTTTCCAAAGGGCCATTTCTGGAAAACAGCCTTTTTGACTTCCCCAGACTGAATGACTTCCAAGTTCCCTCTCTCCAAAGTTCCCTACTTCAATTAACTTGGTTTGACTTGCTCTCCTCTTCCATAACCACGCTTTCCCCGCTACTTTTGTTCTGTGCGGTCAGTTCTCCAACTGAGACGCTTCCCAGGTCTTCACACTTGCCGCCTTCCAGTTCTTTAATAATCCCTGCTTCCTGCCTTTCTTTGCGCATCACATCGCATCCATTTTCCTCCTTTTTCTTCCCCCATTCTTCAGAGGCGAGTCCTAAAGGACCCAACATCAAAACACCGGCACAGAGCATTCCTAGGAGACTTTTACATCCGCAGGGAGCGGCAGGCTACAGTGGAAGGAGTCTGAGTATTTGTAAACCAGCATTTTCTCCCATCCCATGTCTCCCCACTCTTACCAATAAGCCCCGAGTAGGCGAGGAGGCAGTCAGCGTAGTTTTCCTTTAGACAGCTGCTGACAGACCTTGACTCCTGCTGGCAGTTGGTAAAAAAATCCGCCAGGCGAGATCTGCAACAGCAAGAAAGTAGGGGGTGGGGAACATGCTTTAAAATAGCCTAAGCTTCTGGACAGACGTAACTTTTCTTTACTCCTTTCTTGACAGGACTTTTTCCACACCAAAAAATACAGAGAACGTGAGCTCTTAAAATATAAGCATCCTCTCTTATATGTGCCCCTAACCGTTCCCTCGTCCACCTGTGGGGGCGTCTTGCAGAGAACTCTTCAGGGCCTGTAACTGGAGAAATCTAGATGCTTTGAAGTTTCCATTCAATATTTATTTCTGACTAGACTTATTTGCATCTTTAGGAAATATGCTTCTCCACACACTCACCGGAGATCCACACTGGGAAAATATTTACTTTATACATAAACATGTGCCAGGCATCAAAATAAGATCCTATAGCCCAAGTGCTCCTGTAATTACTAGTGGCTTTAAAAATACGTGTATCTGTCATCTAAGTCATCTCTCACCCACCACCCCAGGGAGGGCGCGGTGGTTTATTCCAGCCAAGTGGTACAGAGGAGGAGCTCGCCTTTCCAGAACTGAAGAGAAAGACAAAGGGGACAGGATGACGCTGGCTCAGGGTGCAATTTCACTGCCTGACTGGGTGTAGGGGGTCCACTGATCAAAGCGAAACATCTGTCTGCAGTTTGCTAAGCCTCCAGGGGCCAGCGCAGTCCACCCAGAAGACCTGGGTGGTGGTGAAGGTGCAGGAGTGAAGACAGGGCCATAGACAACACCGGTCTGGGCAGGAAAAGGGCTCTTTGTGGCCAACTGGCTGTCTTTCAGTCTAAAGAGGATATTGTTGGAGAAATTCTGAATGAGAGCTGGGGCACCTCTGAGGTCATCCGAGCAGAGACCACAGCTCTGTTTCTATGTGAATAACACAATGGACTTCAAGAGAATTTAAATTATCTGGCAATTATGGGAGACAGTGGACATTTGTCTTAGCCTTCTTCCCTTTAGCTCACCCGAGTTGCCAGCCAACACACCCAGGGCTGTTTTTACTTCTCTCCACCCAAGAAACTGTATTTGCTTAGCATACTTAACGATATAAACAAGCTTGCCTGGGTGGAGCTGAGCAAGGTAGGATGTCTGGAGAACACAGAGGTTTGTAAAAGTCCTGTAGGATGCACATTCTGCGTCTCTTTCCTACAACTTTAACTGGAAGGGGATTAAAAGGCCTGATGAAATTATCTAAGTTCACAGCACATTGAAAAGGATGGCTCGTATGGGATTGGTGTCTCCTTGAACCCTTGTAAACAAGGCGTGTCTGAGCTTCCCTACCTGTGCCACTCTGTACATCCCGTATGTCGTGTGCCTGGTTCCATCACTGTGACCGCCCCCCCGGGGCAGGTGTTGAAGCTCTGCTTTATTTTCTTTGTACAGCACCTGACACTCCTCAGACAGGCCCTTTAGAATGCTTCCCAAGCAGGGCCATGTGCTGAAGCTAAGTGGCTTGGCAAAATCCTCCAAATGAGGCTCGTGCATATGCCTGTGTACGTGCCTGGATCTCTCCCACGGGGTCTAAGCCTAGTTGGTGTTTTCTGACTCTTAATTGAACACACTGAAAGGCATAAAACCTGGCCATTTGCTGTAGCCTGGTTAAAGGATTTATCTTTCAGAGGAAATCCCTAAAGGTGACTCAGGCTTACTCAACTGGCGCCAATGGCATCCAGATTGGATTGAGTGTTAATTTCAGAAGAGTTTCCCTGGTCACGAAAGTTAATGATCTCATGGCATTGGGCTACTAACTTTGCAAAGGCCAACTGTGGTTCAGGCAGCTGCGACTCCAGTTCTACACACAACCTGATCAGCTCTCTGACCTGGCAGCCCCGCGCTCCCAGCTGCCCCGCAGAGATAGTCGAAAGGTCGCGCTGTCTCCTAGTCTCCTGTTTCTTGTAGCCTCTTGAGCAGACTATTAACTGAACAGCACCGTGATGCGGATTACTATCCTCCAGCGCAAGGCTAATGCCACCAGATTAATTTTACTTAACAACCTCGGACCTGACTCACAACTGGACTCTGGAATGAAAGGCTAATTGAGTCAGTCTGCTGCAGAGAACATAACCCTGATTGGGAGGATAAAACTAGATATACTGCTCTGAGCATCACCCCAGACAGGCTGGTTTTGGACAGAAGATTGTCAGCAGAGATCCCGGTCCTAAGACAAAACCAAGCCGGTGGACAGCAAGAGTTTCAAAATAATCGTGAGCACATGCAGCATAGCTAAAGCACTAACATTTCCCTGGTTCCTTCACCTTTGTTTGACCCACCTCCCCCTGCCATTTATACTTGGAGACAGGATGGCCACTTGCTGTGATTCACATTTTACAGATAGAAAAACTGACGTCAGAAGAAGTTTATACAGTGGTTCCTGGAGCCAGCTCATTATGGGCAGACTGGTACCTTTTCACGAATTTTGCGAGTTGGTTACCATCACAGTGGTAGCTTGAAAGTGGCCTTGGTGGGAGTGTTTACACAATGGTAATCAGCAAGTGCTACAAATCAGGGTCTTGTGCTGTTCTTGGAGAACCAGTTGCTACACATTCACTGGTACAGTGCTCTTTAAAAACCAGCATGACGTAGTCAATCCCAGAGATGAAGGATGTGTCGGGTCTTGGGAGTTGAGTCCCAGCTCTTCCAGGACAGGCTTCCTCTCCCTTTGTGTCAAATGGCATGTGAAATGGTGTCGTACATTAACCTCCAGTCTCCAATATTTTCCAAAGAGAGAAAACAGTCCTCCCCAAAGATCCTCACATCTCAGCAACACAGTCCTCTGAAATCTCTCAAAGCAACGTGAGCACATGATTATATGTATTGACAAAGCCTCTGACTTCCTGCCCGTTCCATTCACTGAATGATGGGTCAAGTGCTTGTGATAATAACGATGAATAAGTTCCCTGTCCCTGAACTCAAATAACCTGCCATCTAGAAGCTGAGAGAAACAAGTAAAAAGATTATAATACTACAGTGGCTAGCTCTTGATAAAAGATAAGAAAAGCTGCTAATAAAGATAACACAATGTGGGCTTCCCTGGTGGCACAGTGGTTGAGAGTCCGCCTGCCGATGCAGGGTACACGGGTTCGTGCCCTGGTCCGGGAAGATCCCACATGCCACGGAGCGGCTGGGCCCGTGAGCCATGGCCGCTGAGCCTGCGCGTCCGGAGCCTGTGCTCCGCAACGGGAGAGGCCACAGCAGTGAGAGGCCCGCGTACCGCAAAAAAAAAAAAAAAAAAAGAATTAAAAAATAACACAACGAGAATAAAGTATTTAGTAATATATTAGGTATGCCTTCATACACTTTATATTTTTTCCTGACAACTTTCATAAGGTAAGGGCTAATACTTTGTTTTCCTAATTTTACAGAGGGGGAAACCACAGCTTGAGAGGCTGTAATATTGAGACTGAGACTTGGAGGACGGCTAGGATCCTTCAGGAAAAGGTGGAAGAGGGTACTCCGGGCAGAAGGAAGCAGTATGTGATAAAGTAACCATATTCTTAATAATTATGGGCTGTTTGTACCTGCCAGGCACTGATCTAAGTGTTTGGCATGTATTCACATATTTAATTTTCACAACAACCTTAGTAGGTGATACTATCAACCCCATTTAACAGATGGAGACACTGAGGGAAAGAGAGGTTAAGTAACTCCTTCCAGGTTGTAGAGCTCTGTGCTGGAGCTGGAATATGACCACATTCCGTGGGACTCCAGAGCTGGAGGACATTCTCAACCACTACACCTAACACGTGCATCATCCAGAAAATTGTCAGTCGATCACTTGAGATGGTGGGACCATGGGAGGCAAATAGCTGAGTGACAGAGATGGTGCTGGCAAGATCACCAAGGGCCTTGAATGACCTAAGAGTTGGATTTTATCCTGAAAACAGTGGGAGTCACAGAAGGATTTTAAACAGAGAAGTAACATGAGCAGATCTGCAGAGGAGGAAGACTCTTGGGTGTCTCAGTTATTAAGCAAAGATTTGCTTGAGACCTCTTCTGTGTCCCCCCCTGCTCTAACAGCAATGAGAAGAGCAGGAGCAGGACACTGGCCAAAGGCAGGAGGGACAATGGTGCTGGAGGCTACAGCCAGCGGAGAATTGAGGGCCAGATGGGGAGGAGGGAAGGAGGATGCCCTGAACGGTGGGTGCTGCTAGAATGAAAGTCAAGACTGCAAAAAGGACGGGGCAGAATCAGGGTGTGAACAGCTCAGTAGACAGTGGTGCCATGGAATGTGGAGGGGGACCCCGGAGAGGACAGTCTGCAAGGAAGATAGTGAGGTGGGCTGTGGGTGCGCTAAGGTCACGGCACCTTGGGAGTCAAGCGTCTAGTAGGTTGTGCGGACCTTCATCTGTCCAGTTGCCAACCAGCCCCAGCATCCCAGGACCGCCCCCTGCACATGACCTCCTGCCCACCCTGGGTTAAGAATCACACCATAACCTTTTTCAGTGGCTTCCTCCGCCTGGGCTGCAGTGATGCAAACAAGAAAGCTTACATGGCCAGTGTGGGATTAACAAAGAAATTCCACAACTGCATTTCTTCTGGAGACATGAAATCTCCATGACGACAGCAGTGATGAACCTGATTGTTTTTCTCTAAGAAAATGAACAGGCACTAACGTAGAAATGTATCTCCCTGCGAAAGAGAAATTTCCCACCCTTAAAGAGAAGAAAAAGGCCAGCAAATGCCAAGTTGGCCTTAGGAAATCTGCTGAAGAGAAAACAGTGGTTTATGCAGAAAATATCATATTAAAGGAAGCATGCTGCTAACTGGAAATAGAAAAATGATTATAAAGATAAAATCTAGGCGCATCTTAAACAGCAGATGGTCTTTTGACAGTGGGGGGGAAATCATTTACCTACTTTTTCTGTTACCATTTTTAGGAAAATAGTGTTATGGTGAACAGGTAAAAAACATACTAGTAATGCCCAGTTTCACTCATCATGGATTATCCTAACCCTTTAATTTTTTTTTTTTTTTTTCCAGGGCAAATCCCATACTTGGACACAGGCTGTGTGGTTGCTGGAATGGAGTCCTGGACAAGGAATTGTGAGATCCTGAAAGAGATCCAGGCTCTGACACTAATAAACCAGAGTTCCTGAACACGATGCTTGACTACTTAGCTCTTGGATTTCCCTTCCACTTCAGAAAGACAGTCTATTGGACACTTGAAGCTCCTTGGAAAAAAAAATCCACTTGTTTTTGAAGCATTCTTATTTTCGTCCATGATCCCATTCCACCATTCCACATGATTTAGTGCCAAGGCACTTGGTTTCCTTTGAGTATAGAGACCAGATCTTTCTAGTGGATCCCCTCGTCTCACATGCGAGAAAGCTGAGGGCCAAAGAGGTTAAGGTCCTGTTCACCGTCACATGGTTAAGTGGTGGCAGAGGGGCCTTCGCTGGAAGAGGAATCGTCAACTGCCTGTAACAGCCCTGGAAGGAGAGAGTGAGGAGGGTGCTGGCCTTTAATTACCCTGGGATTGAATTAAAGTCGTCAAGTGTCTAATTGCTCTGTGCCTCCCACCGTCTGACCAGCTTTTCTTCGGAGGCTTCTTCCTAAGGTTCCACTGATTTCACAGCCTCAGCGAGTGCTTTGCCTGCAATGCTGGGGCTCAGGAGGGGCCAGAGGGTGCAGACAGACTCTGCCCAAGAGGGTGGTGAGTTTGTCAATGAATGAGGCTCCCCTTTATTAAGGAGTCTTTGGGACAACACCACTGCCCATACAGGACTGCAAGACTTGCCGATCCACTAGCAACTCAAACTTGGAACAGGATCCATTTATTCGTCTGCTCAGGTAAGAAATCACTGGCATTTTTCTCTGAATCCAACGTGAATGTTAGGGCTTTAAACTCTTGGTCTTCAACTCAAGCCATTTAGTTTCTGAAAGCTTTCTCGATGGGTCAGTTAGAGGAGCCCAAAAATGACAGGCCTGGGAGTGACACGCAACTGTTTCTGATCCCAGCCCTACCTTCCATGATTAAATACCTTAGCAAGGTATTTAACATCTCCAAGCCTCAGTTTTTTCACCTGGAAAATGGGGCCAATGGTATCTAGAGTTGCCTTAAATGGTTGCTGTGACACCTAAGTGACAATTATATAAAGCACCTCGCTCAGAACATGGAATACACGTTGCCCAATACATTTTTACTTCACATCCCTTCATCTTTTCTCCCCAGTTTCTGGTCCATTCTAATGTGAAGCCTTCCAACAAAAACATGTAGCAAGCTCAACACAGAGAAACATCTATCCTTATCTTCTGCTGGCCCTTATATTACATACAGGCAGACCTCAGAGACATTGCGGGTTCGGTTCCAGACCACTGCAAAAAAGCAGATATTGCTTTAAAGCAAGTCACACGAAATTTTTGGTTTCCCAGAGCGTATAAAAGTTATGCTTCACTAAACCACAGTCCATTAAGTGAGCAATAGCATTATGCCTAAAAAGAGTATGTACCTTAATTAAAAATACCTTATTGCTAAAAATGCCAAAACAATTGCAATAGTATCAAAGATCACTGATCACAGATCACCATAACAAATACAACAATAATTTAGAAGTTTTAAATATTACAAGGATTACCCAAATGTGACACAGAGACACAAAGTGAGCAAATACTGTTGGAAAAATGGTGCTGAAAGACTTGCTCAATGCAGGGTTGTCACAAACCTTCACTTTGTACGAAACACAGTTTCTGCAAAGTGCAATAAAATGAAGTATGTATTTAGAACAGGTTAATCTGTGTAACTGAGGGCTGTAAGTCTGACCAAAACAAATTTGATGAGTCCGAAGCCAGGAATCCTGAGGTGTGACTTCAAACCTCTCAGTCATATGAGCTTATAGAATAAAAGCATTTTAAGAAAAGCTACTTTTTCCCAGGCATTTAGGGGGAAAAACCATATTTTTTAAAATGACTAAATATCAGTAAATTTGTTAATACTGCTAATGTTTTATGCAGAATAAAATCAATTAGAAAAACACGCTGCCCAAATCAGCCCTGGGATGACAAAGCAAGAGCACTGGAATGGTAATTTTCTAGAACGGTGACACAAAACAGATTTTTCCTCTTTCTGTTTTTAGAAAATTACCTTAGCCCTCTTCTCCGGCAGCCTACTGGAGAGCACATCTGGAAAGCATCCTTCAGCAAATCAGAGCCTATGTTAAACATATTTTGCAGGGGGTGTGTTCTTGCTTTGCTGTTTCCCACTTTGGACTGTGCATTCTGGCCTCCCGAAGCAGAGGCCCAGTGTTTGCCAGGGGCAGGCTGTGAAGCTGGGGGACTCGGGCTGCTCTTCAGACAGATCAGGTCCTCCCGCTTCCTGGGAGCAAATGTGACCTCTCGGGAGCAACGGCCCTGGGGCAGGTTTGCATGCCCCAGGCACAGATGCTCAAAGCTCCACTGTGTTCCTCAGCCCCTTAATGCAGGTCCCCACTCCTGGCGGGATGATGAAAGGCCTCAGCCAACGATGTGCTTCTTGGTGACTTAGCCAGACCGTGGCCACATGTTGTTGGGAAACAGAGCTGTGAGGTCCAAGAAGCCTTCAAGACTTGCTTAATGCTTTTGTTCCTGGGACAGGAAGGCCCCTGTGACCAAGTCGAAATCAATGCCTGTTCCCCCCAAATCCCTGCTCAGCCTCATCCAGATTCTTAGGGAGGTTGCAGCCCATTTAACCAAATGTCCCACACCTGTGCCCCTCACCCTGGGGAGTCCCTGCTCATCTGGCTCCTTGGCAGCTCCCAGCATAGCACGTGGGTCACAGGAGGCTGCGGTCGCTGCCCTCTGAGTTTGACCCACAGGAAGATGGAATGCAGGTGAAGCCACGCATCAGTTTAGCCCATGTGTCCTGCTTGGGGTGTCTCTCTAAGGGTGAGGGCTCAGTGAAAGCAGGCTGCAGGGCAGAGATGTGATGCCTCCTTAGCCTTTCTGATCACATCAAACTGCAGCAGCCCCACCGCCCCCACCCGCCCCCACCCCGCCCCTGCCACCAAGGGAAGCCCAGGTCAGCATCAGATCAAGCTCGGCATCCCTCAGGAAGTCACCTTGCATGAACACTTGACAGCCATCAATCAACATCTGCAGAGCGGCTGACACAGCTTGACAACTAACCTCTACGTGGCAAATCTGGAAAGCGAGTTACGGTAGTTGGCAATGGAATCCATCCCAACCTAGAAGAGGCTCTCTGCAGCCCCTGATTGGATGCCCCAGAGCTGGGACTCCTCCTTTTCCCTCCCTCAGCAAATTTCTCCAATGCACACACTGATGGCCACACTCTAAGCAGACTGCAAGTCATCACGGGAGCACAGACACATTGCGAACAACGCTATGCTTCGTGGTCAAGTCAAATAAGTTGTTTTGTATTATCCATGCTACAGCACGTCTCTAGCGCAGAAAATGTAGCTTTGGTGGTACTTGCTTTTACAGGAAGAAACTGAGGGAGAAAAGAAAGAGGGGGTTTTTCTGGATGATGAAATTATCATTAAGCTCTCAGGTATCCAACAGCTGTCTGTGACAAAGATGCTAAATAAAACTCTTTGAGTAAATCGTATCCAATAAGTTTTCTATATTTCTGCAGGGAATCTTTAGTAATCAGTTTTGTGACTTTTGGCCACAAGGAGAAAAAGAAATAGAAATCTAGATGTTCAACCAATCTTTCGCCAGTAGAACCACACCTTAAAACTCCAGACCAACACGTTGTGGATTTACTTCATGTAGAATGGTGCAGGTACCTCCACCTTCAGGAATGAATTACAGAAGTTGCCTTACATTCATCCTGAAATCTAAGAAGCTCTAAGTCTACTGCTCAGGTACCCAGGGAAGCAAAGGTCACCCACCATGCTTCCATTTACTTATGCCCACTCTTGCTTCAGAAAAACTTTTGAGATGAATTCGAATGTAGCTTTGATGCAACAGAATAAATGTAAAAATTAGCAAGGGTATTTGGGGCCAAAGAAAGAAAAGACAGAGGTAGAGGTGCATTCAGTACAAAATGCACACCTACACCTGGTTAGATGAAAGCTAAGTACTTGGCTCTGTGCTTTCTAGAAACCACTGGGAAGAGGGGGGAAGTAACTAGTTCCACAATTCGTGATATACCGAAAATCAGAAACAAGATAGATTCTCAGAAGAAAATCTACTGTGGGAGGCCGAACAATGACCCACGAAGAGGTTTACATTCTAGGCCCTGGAACCTGAGGCCTAAGGCTATGTCACCTGACATGGTAATAGCACCTTTGCAGATGTGATTAAAGTTGTGGGCCTTGAGGGGGGTAGATTAGCCTGCACTATCCAGGTGGGCCCAATGTAATCCCAAGGGTCCTTAAAAGTGGAAGAGGGAGACAGGTGAGAGTAATACAATGGGAGAAAGACTGGACCAGCCTTTGCTGATTTGGAAGATGGAGGGAGGGGCCATGAGCCAAGGAATGAGGGCAAAAGACAATAAAGTATATTTGTTCTGGAAGGAACTCAGCCCTGCGGATGTCTTGCGTTCATCTCAGTGGGATCGGGGCAGTACTCCTGACCTCCAGAACTGGAAGAGAATATGTCTGTGTCACTTAAAGCCACCGCGTTTGTTGTAATTTGTCACAGCAGCAACAGAAAATGAAAGCACTATGAAACGGCGGTAAAGGGTTTGCAGACGGAATCTGAAAATGGGCCAGGACTTAAATTTCAATTCAACCGCTTACTAACCATGACATTTTAGGCACGTACCTTAACTTTTCTGAAGCTTAACTTACTCTGGTAGAATGACAGGAAGTCCTTCCAAGGGTTCCTGAGGGATTACGTACATGTACCTGGCACCTAGCACCTGTTTACAACCGTTCCAGATGCCTAGATGAGGACAGGGCTCATCAGTGCTGTTGTTTCCTCTTCTGCTCTGACCTTGAGACCTCTATGAAGCCCTAGGGTAGACATGACCACACTGGTATTTCCCTTAGAATCCATCTGCTAATAACTTGGCAGATGAAACGCTTTGTCCTGAGGTCACTAATTCACCTATTCAAGGTCTGTATGTGCTCGATAATCTCACGATTAACATTGGACTTACACCTTCCATTAGGACCAATGAGAGATTTCTCCTGTGAGTCCTCTACATCTTCAAGCAGAGAAATGAGTTTTACAGGACAATGGACTCAAACCCACGGAAAAACAGGTCAAGGCAATTCTACAGGTCACTACATATGATCCCTATACGATGTCCTCTGCTGGCCTGGTTGGCATCAGGCCTGTGTAAATTTAAGGAGGTGCTGTCTGCAGCCTCGGAAGCAAATGTCAAACCATGATGTTTATAGCTAGAGAAACTGAACTCTAATTACTTCAGGGAAACACAGGTAAAGTCTACTAACTTGCAAAACTCCTCCCTTTGCCCCTACCCCCAAAGGATAGCCCTGTGGTACCTGAGCCCCAAGCTTCAAGCTCTGCTCAGCCGAATATTAATTTATCTTCCACACATTGAAGGAGCCTAGTTCCTGTGCCCTGGGAGCGGGGGTGGGGATGGCGGAAGACACATGGATGTCTGAATGGTAACAGCCTGCACTTGCACAAACAGACTTTAAGCAGAAACATATGAAAAGAAGATCTCCTATTAATCCTTAATAGGGTTTCAGATTTCCTAAGGAAAATTATGTTCAATAGTAAATACACACTAGGTCATTTTTCTTCCAGGCAAGTTGTTTTAAGGTCAACAGAGACTTTGAGCTCAGCAAACAACTAGTCCCTAATATCTTCCTTCCTAGATGGGGCATCGCTCGGGAGATGGAATTGTGGTGTTACATGTCAAAAGAATAAATCACTTATTCCACTGCCATCCGATGATAATTTCCCCCTTTTTTCAGAAAATTCATACTCTTGGCAGTGATCCATTCTCATGTTTAACATCGTCTTGTCAACAGCACCCTTCCACCCCACTCCATACCCCATTGCACCCCACCATCCCAGCTTCTACGTTTTACCTAAAGCTCTCAGCTGCATTTAAAACTACATTCCTCCTTTTTTTCCCTGTAGGGCAGAGCAGCTGTTTTCCATGGTTCGCATAAGCCATTTTCTAATAAACTGTCCCCTAAACCACTGCACTCAAAGAGGGCTTATTTTGACCCATTCACAGTGAACTCAAGGGTCTCCTCCTCTGAGCCCTCCCACCAATCCCCTCCCAGGCTCTGAGCCCCATGGAGGGCGTGGCTTTGGCCTTTGGCCCACACCTCCCCTCCATCACTTTCTTTTTCACATCTTTACTTTGCTTTACTTTACACTGCTTGCACCATGAGAAGGTGAGCACCTGGGATTACGCCTGGCATAAAGCAGATGTTCAGAAAATATGTGTTGAATGAGTGAATAAATGAATGAATGAATCCAGTGCCACACACTATGGCTCCAATCACCTAGAGACCAGTACTCATCATGGACATCCTGGTGTTACAGTTGGGCACAGATGAGGAGAAACAGCGGCCCACGTCTAATTACTCCAGACACTGCACTAACAGCTATGTTCATCTACAGCCGGTCACTGTGCCTGATGCTTCATAAGCCTGGGTCACTTAATACCCAATAACCTGACCAGCCAGGTTAGTCTTATTTTACAGTGGGGGACCCTAGGGTTCAGAAAGGCCAACATCCAGCCAAAATCACAGAGCTGGTAAGAGTTAGAGCCCAATTTTGAAAAGAAGACCACAGACTCTCCAGCTCACACTCACCCCCACAGCAATGAAAGAATTGATGTTCCATCTTTTAATTTTAGTTCTGGGGCATTTGTCGCCATTTTGCTGTGAACTGTGCACACAAGAAGCCGAAATCTGGGGCTTCCCTGGTGGCGCAGTTGTTGAGAGTCTGCCTGCCGATGCAGGGGACGCGGGTTCGTGCCCCGGTCCGGGAAGATCCCACGTGCTGCGGAGCGGCTGCGCCCGTGAGCCATGGCCGCTGAGCCTGCGCGTCCGGAGCCTGCGCTCCGCAACGGGAGAGGCCACAACAGTGAGAGACCCGGGTACTGCAAAA